>JAVTVY010012584.1:0-58012 GCA_036873755.1 Hanleya hanleyi
GCCCATAGCACATTACAATGCGACAAATAAGGTAGTATCATTGAATAGTGAAGAATAAATAAAGTTCTTTTGTTGATGACATTTTTAATGTGGTTGATGATCCCTATGTTCCGATATGTCTTAATGGATATGTAATTAATATGAGATTTCCAATTTAAGCTGATCATTGAGATATATACCTAAGGATTGAAACTAGTGAACACGCTCTATTTCACAAATACACAATGGGGGAATACGTGTTGTTGTTCTATTAACATATGTACGTTGGATTTTATTAACATATATTTCGTTTTCTTCAAAATTTAATGGCAATCGATTGCAGCAATACCAGATACTTTTGGAGTTCCTGTGACATGGTAGTAACAGCGTCGGATATATCTGTGGATGAAGATACAACGTTGGTGTCATCAGCGAACAAAATAGTCTTTAATACGTCTGTTGCGTTGCTTATGTCAATAATACAGAGAAGAACAAGGATGGGTCCTAAGATTGATCCCTGGGGAACACCATACGCTACAGGCACTGATTCAGGTAAGGTCCTGTTGTGAACTACAGTTGATGACCAATCCGACAGATAGCTATTAATTAAGCCAAGTATTTGACAGACCACGAAAGTGAAAGAGTGTTCAAGTTTCGACAGTAAAATATTATGGTTGACCGTATCAAATGCTTTTGAAAGTTCAAGAAAAGAAACAATACTATAGCATTTAGATTCTTTGGCAGTGATCAGTGTGTTATATAAGAAGCATGCTGCTAGAGAAGTCGACTGATTGGCTCTAAAACCGTATTGGTTTCGGGAGATAGTCCCATTTGCATCTAAAAAGTCCGTTATTTTAATGACAGCAAGTTTCTCAAGTATTTTGCTGAAACACGGTATGACAGATATTGGTGTATAGTTAAAGTTAAGGGATCATCAGCATTACTTTTGCTCGTTTCAATAAGTTAGGCACTGTACCTAATGTAAACGATGCATTCATTATAGAATATAATGGGCAGAAAATATGAGCAGAGACTAATTTAATTACAGACATACGTATGTCATCTAAAACCAGGCGATGTAGATTTTAAAGAGAGAGAGAATCAAGGTTTAATGTCGCATTCAGCAATATTTCATCTATATAGCGACGATCAAACAAAATTCTAAGTAACTTAGTAATGCAACGCATTACAACTTATGTAACACACCGAGTTCTCTCAAATAATCCAAGATGCAATCCTCCCTCACCCGACTTAAAAGATCTTCCAAAGTAGTCGCTCGATTAAACGCATATCTTAAAATCCATGCGTTCGATAAGAAATGTTTCACCGTGAAATCTTCATGGCATGGAATACACCGTGGGACTGGCTCTTTTTTTTAGTAAGAGTTAATTGTGTATGGCCGATTCTACATCGCCTGATCGTGGTTTTAGATTTAGTATTGTTTGTTTTACCTCATCCGGGGTTACATGTGCAAATTCAAAATTATTTAGAACAGGGTTACCGAGATAATCATTGAAATTTGACGATGATGTTCGAATTTAACTGTCGAGATTCGATGCAACTGTACTAAAATATTAATCGAATTTGTTAGCTATAGTTTGGTTGTCTGTTATTGTCTCACCATTTATATTAAATGATTCGGGTGATCGCTTGGATTTGTTTTTATTTAAAGGCTGGCTTAATACCTTCCACGTTCTCTAATGTCCAGAATACTTTCAATAAATTTTTGTTCAAAATATTGTTCTCTAGAAATTCGAATGGTATGATTTAATTTGATTATGTAGTCTCTATATTGTTTGCGAATGGTGCCATCCTGAGTAACAAGGTGTAGTCGATAAAGCATATACTTTTTCCATGTACAGAGTTCTACATGAGCAGTGTGACTAACGTCACAGGACCTACGAAGTAGGGTAAGCATTAGGACTCCGACGCGAACTGAGCTTTTGGAAATCCCCCCACCCCCAGTTGAAATCCTGCCTACATTAAGATGGGCACTGCTCAAGTCAGAATCACCAGTGATTTTCATCAAAAATCACCAGAAATTTTCATCACACGTAGGTCAGCTCAGAACTTGATGGTAACAGTCCCCTAATGCACCTTCATGCCGGTTCTAATGTCAACGGTTCTCCCTACTTTGCCGACGAAAGGAATCGGATGGACTGGTCTGACTCGTTACCGGGCAATTGGGCAAACGAGAGCCTACTTCGTAGGAAAATTCCATAGGTTCCATGTGGCTCCAGTCTGTTTCACAAATTCTATGCAAAAATAAGTCTTTTGGGGCTAGGGTGATTTTACGGAACGTTATATTTTGTTGGGCATGTTTGCAACTCACAGCTGTTTTTAATATACGGAATATCAGAAAGTGATCTGTAATGTCAGTTAGAAAAATGCCTGACAGTAAGTTTTCTTCGTGGAAGTGGTCATATGCGGTATAATAACTTGATATATTCAACTTCAAATTTAATATAACTTCATATTTACCTTCAGTGAATCAAACTCATCTGCCACGATTGTGTAATTTGCGCTTCGATAACTACATGCATGTTTGTCGTTTTTCACGCACTATGACCGGTCGAAGCCACACCCAACAGGAGATGTACTCTACTCAAAATTTTGTCACAGCCAATCAGAAGTCCCAAGCTCCTAATGGCTATTTAACCAATGAGACCTCTGGTTAACAGCATTAGCATTTCTGCTAGACATACCAAATGTTAGTCACTTCTGTCCCGAGCGCTATTCTGCTACCATTACATTTCCCAATGGGCCTGATTTGGTCGCTGTCATATATGTAAGTATACCTTGAATCTTCACATTTATATGCTATATCGAATTCATCGTATTTATACTCTCTGAAAACTAGAAAAAACATGAATGAAATTTCACTCAAGCAAGCGTGGAAATTCATCCCACTCAAAATTCACTCAAGCACTTGAGTGAATTGTTTGGTTCACTCAAGCTTGAGTGATCTGCTCACTCAAGTTTTAGTGAAATTTAACTCAACGTGAGTGAAATTTTTTCCAATGGAGTTACAGCATTTCAACGGTCAAATCACTCAAAGTTGAGTGGGCGTTCACTCAATTTTGAGTGACCCGTTCACTCAATTTTGAGTGACCCGTTCACTCAAGTTAATGTATTATTCATTATCATATATCCTACAGAGTGAAGATGGATCCTTACATAACACAATTCAGGCTTGATCTCCACTTCTGCTTCAGCGATTTCCCACAATGTATAGAATCAGTGGATGAACATGGTCAAGGTTCTAATTTAAGTTGATGTGTAACCAGATTAAAGGACTGTGTGATTCGGATGGATGGGAAATGGAGATCAAGGCCACATAGTAAGGTGTAAACTTTGCTATAATAAAACAAATTCCCTTAACATGCATTCAATGACTTTAATTCAATCACCATCTTTTCAGATAAAACCCATTCAGATTTTGGGAAATAACAAAGAAGTCAACTTTTTCTTGTGGTTAGAATTTCAAGTGATTGTATACTTAAATTTTGACATATGTAATCTGGCCTACTGAGTTTTACTTATTTTCGAAAGAGAATAATCCAACAGAATATTCTCACATCTGTTACTAGCAATTCCTACTGATTAATAGAAATTCCACCATGTTAAATTTCATGAAGTTTGATCATCATTGAAATAAGGAGTCACAAAGACCCTAGCTAAAGGCATGGTCTTACCTCTACAGGTGACCAACTGGTGGTAAAAATACGAAAAGTATGCTTAGATATTGAGTGTGTACAAATATGTATTTTCAGGATACATGTATCACATGCTTTCTCCATCATACCTCCTCCGTTTACAGCCAATTCTTCTTCGTCAAGGATCACCTGTTCATCATCTGCCTCTGGGACAGGGACCTGGGCGTTTTCTCCGCCCCCCCCCCCCCCCCACACACCCCTACGCTTGTTCATATAGTATTTCACTTCATCTTCAGACCTAACTGAATGAACCCATTATATGAAATTGTGCTCCTGAATGACAAATATGAACAGTGGAGGTTAAAGTTCAATATAATTAATAGATTTTAGGCTGTAACCAGCATGCATTTTGTACATACATACAGTTATGAAATAATTCTATACAGGATCATTTTGCAGATTTCAGATTGCAACATTTTTACAGATATTATTGAATTTGAACTACTTCCACAACCTTGAACAGGGGTTATCCCCCATTATATCCACATGTCCCAATCCTTGCCATTTGACAACAATGGAATAGTTATAAACTGCTCTCCTGGAGAGAGAGAGAGAATTAAGGTTTAACGCCGCGTTCAGCAATATTTCAGCTACATGTATATAGCGACGATCAAACAAAATTCTAAGTATTCAAGTTACTAACTTAGTAAACGAATGCGTTAAAACAGGTACAAACATTAAAATTTGTACAACAATCCAATCTCTCTCAAATAATCTAAAATCTATGCAGTCTATGAGAACATGTTTCACCGTGAGATCTTCATGGCATGGAATACACCTTGGGACCGGCTTTTTTTAGTAAATATTCGTTAGTTAATCGTGTATGGCCGATCCTACATCGTCTAATCATGGCCTGATCGAAACGTTTCTGGCTGTTCAGATGAGTATAACCAACAGTTTTTTCGTGAAGTTTGTTATTATCCATAGTATCCCATGAAGATTGCAACAGCTTTCTTACATAAGCACAGATAGATGGTCTGAAATCGCTGTATGGGATTTCAACAGGATCTACCCCTTTAAACAAAGCTGCCTTAGCCATTTTATCAGCTTCAGTATTACCTTTGATGTCAACGTGACTAGGCACCAAACAAAGCACAATATCTATCTGTTGATCAAATCTAATTTCATATAATTGTAGAATTTTCAAAATTGAATTTCCTCTTGTAATCGCTTGAGGGCATGATAGTGAATCTGAGAATATGACATATTTTTTTCCTTTTAGTGGACCCAATACCTTCTAAAGCCAACAATAGTGCTTTTGCCTCTGCAGTGAATATGAAACTGTTACCTGGCAGACGATAGGTTTTAGTTTTGGAACTAAAGATAGTAGCACATGCTACTCTCTCATCATCTTTAGAACCATCTGTACAAATAGCCTGATGTGATCAGTATTTCTCTCTCAGTAGACCAAATTCGTCTGCCTTTTTATATTTCGTCAGTGAAATATCTACTTCTGGTTTGGCTAACTGCCATGGTGGAGTTGACAAGAGATTGTTAGGTAAAATTTGACTAACTTTAATACTAGCTGCTACAATGTGTGGTTTTATGCGGATTCCAAGAGATGGAATAATGGAGGGTTTCACCGTCATATGCAGGATTTGAGTGGTTTGATTGCAATTTGTGATATATTGCAGCGATAGTTTAGTTCTTCGAAGTTCTAAAGGAAATTCATCTGCTTCGACATACAAACTTTCTTCAGGGGATGTTCTGAACGCACCGAGGCAAAGTCTTAGTCCTTGATGGAGAATAGGATCTAGCTTTGCCAAGTTTGACTTGCTTGCACCGTTGTAGACTATAGAACCATAATCAAGTTTAGAACGAAGAAGTGGTCGATATAAATGGAGAAGAGTTTGCTGATCTCCTCGCCACTTATAGCTGGCAAATACCTTCAACAAATCTAGAGCTTTCGTGCATTTGGCTTTCAAACAATTTATATGCGATTTGAATGTTAGTCGTTGGTCAAACAATATGCCTAAGAATTTGACCTCTTTTACTACCTTGATTTCAGTTTCATCTAATGCAAGTACTGGATCTTTGTGCTGGAAATATTTTCTGCAAAAGTGTATACAATTTGCCTTAGCTCTGGACATTTTTCTGCTCTCCTGGATAACTTTGGAGAGGGAAATGCAACTTTAGGATACTAGATATAAACTAAGGCAGTATCAATCTTGGAACTGATGGGAGGGATTTCTAGCTCTTCCAAAGACCAGGATTAGCTTCTCTCGCTCGACCCCATACCACCTTGCATGGTTATGCTTTAATTAGAATTGAATTATGAAGCATTCTTACTTTTTTTTACATGTTGGGAGGACCTGGAAGAGATATGCATATCTTCGGACATATCTTATATCTGTCGCCTCGTGGAAATTTGGTTAATATTCATATGCTGTGGTACAACCCACATTTCGTGCACTCCAGTTTGTATATAAAAAATTGGTATATCAAGAAAATAAGATATGTTAGAGATTTATTGGGACAGGATGGACAATTATTACCGTTCGATCAACTGAAATTGAAGTATAACATCAAAGGTACATTTTTAGATTTTAACAGATTGATTAAGAACATACCGAGTCAGTGGTTGAAAACTATCAACAATACAAATGTAAGTGGGAAATTGTTTCATCCCACAATACCAATGCATTTTCGGATATTGACAAGGCAAGCAAAAGGCTGTAGATGCTTTTATGATATACTGAATTTAGAAAAGACAGTAAATCCGCCGCTATGGAAAAATGGGAAGATTATCTAAATATAAGAACTAAAATTAATTGGAGAAGTGTTTTTTCAGCAATATTTCATTGTTGCAAAGATACAAAAATTAGAGATATACAGTATAAAATCTTACATAGAATTATTCCGACAAATGTCTTTTTAAAAAAAATTGGATTGATCCAAGATAATAGCTGTGATTTTTGTGGAACTGTAAATGAGACCATAGAGCATCTATTAGTTTAATGTCCAGTAGCTAGTAAGCTCTGGGTAGATTTACAACGATGGTTGGTGCGAACTGGCAAGATGCGGGGTGATATAACTAAGGAAAAAATTATACTGGGTTGGGACAAGGATCAATGTATCTTGAATACATTTATGATGTTAGCTAAATCTTATATTTTCAAATGCAAACATCTAAATAAACGTCTAAATATTGATAGTTTACTCTATGTTTTTAAAAGTCAGTATGACGCTGAGAAATTGATTGCCATGTCGTCTCAACGTATTGATCGGTTTACGAAAAGGTGGTGCTTATTTAATAATTATTTCCAATCTATGTAATATCAGCTCAGCTATACTGTGAGGTATTATTGATGAAATACTATATTCTATCTTGTTGCTTATGTGTATAGCTACCAGACAAAGCATTCCATGGTGTGAAAGGAATGAGTGGATATTGGAGTGTTAGAGGGTTGTTTGTATATTATTTATATGGTTTATGTGGAAATAATAAAAATATTAAAAAAAAAAAAAAAAAAAAAAAAATATTCATATGTAAATATTACTACTACCAGGAGCTGGTCAAGGAATTGAGTACAAGCACACCATCGCCGAATACGTCTACTTGCTCCCCAACAGCAGTTTCTCTGGAAGATTCATTTAACAACCACAAAACATTTCTCAAGGAAAGAGGTATTCATCTTCCAACCACTCGTAAGGATATACCGAAAGGGTGCTGGACACCCAAAATGCATAAATCACCATACACTGCTAGAATCATAGCTGGTTCTAGAAGCTGCACCACCAAGCTTCATTGCAATCTTGTTAACGAGGGCACTTCAGGACGAAAAATCATTTTGGGAAAGGTATTGCGCCACTATTTCTGTGGATATTGAACAACGTCTTACGGAAGAACTTGATCCTAAAGGTCACATACCGTACAGACATGTATCCACATGGGATTCCCCGACTCTCTAGACTACAACCCCTCATCAGGACCATATTGTCCGTCTTAGTTCATTAATAGTATCGGTGTTCAAGATAACTGATCCCCGATATATTGATGTCAGGAGCCATAAAGCATTCTTTACTACATACAAGGGATATCATTCATGGGATGTTTCTTTGTTTACAGAGTTGCTCGAATTCTCATTAAGAATATCTATGTGCCATTTGGCAATACAATATATCAACAGCATATTCTCTTATGAATACTACTAAAAGCAGACGCTTTCAAAAACATATTGTTTCAAAGCCCGTTCCTTCTCATTCACCAAACGCTGTATAGACGATCTTCTTGCTGTGAAAGATCGCTATATAAATGACGCAGTAGAGAATATATATCCACCCTCACTGGATTTGAAGGAAACTACAGATAGCCCTAGCGGCACATCTTAGATTCTTTTTATCGAGCAGCTACTTTAGAACTTTTAGTCGAGTGAAATCTTATCTTAGGTTATTTGAGAGAAATCGATTTGTTCCATAAGTTTTAATATGTGTATGTTTTAATGTGTTGCATTACTCGATTAAGTTATTAACTCGAATACTTAGAATTTTGTTTGATGGTCGCTATACAGCTGAAATATTGCTCAACGCCACGTTAAACCTTAATTCTCTCTCTCTCTCTCTCTCTCTCTCTCTTATTTGGACCTATATCTCTATAAAAATAAAGCGTGCCTTCTCTCTCGTCGACTCCACGACAAGAGATTGTAAACTATCCCAATCTGGATAGTAATGTACCAGTGAGGCCTGCATTTGGCGTATACATATCTCGCCTAGTAGCATTTGCTAAATCCTGTGTTAAATGAGACGATTTTAATAAACTTCACAAAACATTATTGCAAAAACTTGTAAAACAGGGCTATATCATCAAGCGCCTCCACTCGAAGTTTCTCAAATTTGGCGATACATATCATAGATAGATAGATAGATAGATAATCTTTATTTAAAAACTCGATAACTTCATAGACATATAAAACCTCTTTTCATGAAGGTTGAGGGCGAAAACAATAAAATATAACAATGGAATAGACGTGTTAAAAGTGAAAAGTAAACATATACATAAAATATCATAGTTATATCACCCGAATAAGACAGAAAGTTATAGTTAAACCAGTCGAATAAGAACATTCTAAAAAATTAAATCGCTATATGCAAAGTAACATGAAAAAAAAGATAAAAAAAAAAAAAAAAAAAAATAATAATAATAAAAAAAATAATAAAATAAAATAAAAATGCAGAGTAACTTAAAACAAAATTAAATTAATTAATAAATAAAAATGACAAATGATTATAATTGGGTCGTGTGTATAAATTCAGATAAATATATAAAACAAAACAGGTACTGTCGTAGATTAGAAAAATACATGTACTATATTAAAATAAATAAATGATGTTTACATGCAGTTTTAACAGCGCCAATGGTATCAACTACCTTAATATGAGCTGGCAAATCGTTAAAATCAGACATGTATACCCTCACGGTCATGTATTTCTGTCATTCACAAAGTTCTATTTCAACCGACGCACTACCATTCATTCAAAGTGCTACTCTGCATTTATAGATCTACGACATAAAATGCATTATTATTGATATGTATGTGCCTGTCAAATTTTGTTACTACGATACAATACAAACGGCTAGTCCGTCATTCAATATTCAGCCCCCTGTACAGACCTTTTGGTCTTTGATATATGTTGGCATTTGTGGGAAGTTGATGCTGGGTCGACATCGGGCCTTACAGACTAGTCTTTTGTGTTCATTGCCGTCATTTACATCTGACGACGACACAGCTCACCAATCTCCAATGTACGAGTTGTCACAGCGAAACAGCTCACCAATTACCAGTATACGAGTTGTCAGAGCATTTCCATCATAGCTCTCTAGATTTGTATCTAATACCGCTTATGCCGGTGCTAGGGGCCGTGTGGTCATATCATTCAAGCTGCCACATGAACAGGTACAATAAATGCGTACCTGAGATACAACACATATCTTGAATCGTTAGATTCTTGGTACTACTGAGAAGTTTTATGGTCGTCTATCCGAGGAAGTTAGGCAAATTGCCAGGAATTAAATGCCACGCTTGAATCCTGCTATCTGTCGATTGGGCTAAACTGTGCGCGGGACTCCACATTTATTCTCGACAGCAGCGACAAACCGTTAGAAGAGAATATAGCGGATATTTTAGAACTTTATCGCAAAGCTGGGAAAAGATGAGGATGAAATTCAGTTCTTCTTTCATACAGGGATTGAACACGCTTCTGCGCTCCCACATAATATTAAAAAAAACTGAGCGCTTTGGAGGATACTGTTTGAAGCAAAATCGTTGTGCGGAATCGGACAACCTTTCAGCATATGCTATTGTCGCGTCGCCGTCATATATGGAGGTATACATTGAATCTTCATATTTCATCGTATCTAATAATTATTCTTAAACGTTTTATCTCGTTTAATCACACGATCCGAATCCTTTTTAGTTTCCTGAGTTTCGAGAGTCCTTTCTATCGTTTGTCTGCTGGAAATCTTTATAATTCCGCGCAGTCCAGAAATGCTAGGCGTAACACAACGTCGACTCATCTCTGAGATCATTCTACCTCAACTCTGACTTAGTTTACCTCAGATCTGCATTATCTAATGGCGAGTTCTCCTTTAATACTGAGCACCAAGCGTGGAAACAACAAGTTATAAGTCTTAGGTATGACTCGACTCCGGATCGATCCCATGGCCTCTCACCGGTGAGGCGGACGTTCCATCCATTTAACAATCGCAGTGCGATCTGAACAGGCTATCGTATCAGTCCATCTTTACGATTCACACCACTGTCGTACCTGGAATTACATATAACATGCTCGGTGTGAGTATAAACCTACTACTTTCTGAGATGATTGAATGACATGCAGTGAATATAACGTAAACAATTTAATACTCACTCGCCGTTCACCAATATTTGCATGCGTAAATAACTTTCCGTGCGACACTGGCTCATTCACATGCGTCAATAAGTTCAATATGCTTTAAACCGTCCAGCCTCCCTACCAAATTTTCTGTTATATCTCTGAAACTACAAAAAATTGAAAGCTGACATCCCGTGACTTTGTAGTTTCTCACATTGTGGTACTTTTTCATAACCCCCCGAGCAGAGGATCATGGGTAAATTCAAGATGGCGGCCACGTGAGGGTACCAGAAAAGTGATGTTTTTCTCATATTTCTTCAAATTTCTGCTTTTCCACAAGGAAAAGTGGGCAAGAACTATTTGATGTCACATCAGATTGATATTTGTTTTGTGGAGAAATCACATAAATAAATCATTCAAAATATCTGACGAAAAATCGATCAAAGTTTTTGAATATGTCATTTCGACGTCATCATAGGAATTGGATCTTGGATTTTTTTTACATTTTCTGGTAGAGCATGTCCTAAGCGTGTAGTGTGGTAAGTTTCACCCCACGCTTTCATCTCCTAATTCAAGGGTCAAGAAAAATAACTAGGAGGGGGATTCGAAATGGCCTCCATGCCTGGACAGGGCCCGAAATCCCAGGCCAGATGTTAACCGAAATTCCGATATCCATGAAGTAGATTTCCGGACATGGACCTGTCCCAAACCACCAGACCAGATAGGGTTAACCGAAATTGCGATATTCGTGTGGTATTATTCACGTCTGATCTAGCTCAAAATATAATAAATATTATTTTTGGCGACGTATGGATGCTTCCACACCATACAGTATTGTGAATTCTGTAGCCCCAAACACGCCATGTAACTATCTTTTTCTCAGCCTATAATTTTTATCCGACGTAACGAAAACGCTATCATCAAAACAGTGAACGAAAAAGGGGCAGAAAAAAATCGTCAGCGATTATAAAGTCGAAAACAACCCTCTATTATAGGAAACGAATTGGAAATTGATAATTTTTTTTACCAGTTATCAGGATTGAACGTAGGACCCTATAAATTGTTGTGATGATTTGCTGTCATCGCTGAAAATTGTCGACCGCTGTACTCGAAACAATCTTTAAAATTATTTTTAATTTTAATTTTATGCTTGTTTGGAAATGGTGCTAACTCTCCTACGAAAAAGGTCCTTGGATTATAGACACGAAAATTCTGTTGTGGACAACGGCTGAATAGTGAATGTCGGATTTGATGTCTATCCTCGCCAGCCTTTACAATATAATTGCTGGACTAGATAATTCTATTCCGTCGATCAGTAAAGTAAACAATAATAACTGCAATATGGACCAATCTGACGATGAACAGGGACTTGCACTGTATCAACTATCCAGCAATCATATTCTGTAATTGTCCTTTCCTGTTTGTCCCTATTAACCGGTCAACTGATAGAACTATCACTTCATGTTTATCTTTTGATCATATTGTGCAATCCTTCCACCCATTGTATGAACAAGGGAAAAGGGCGTGCTAATGAGCTGAGAGCCAAGGACGAAAATTAGCTTCTTCGCATGACAATATGCATCGTACGAGTTTGCGTTACTTATGTGCAAATATTGCTTTGGAAATAGTGGATGTTCGCAGAATGTTCTATTGATTTTTGCATCTACGGATGCAGACAGGGGCAAGTGCTAAGTAAACGGGCGCATATGGAATATGTTGGAATCATGAAAAAGCTCTTTGCTCTGCAAAGAAACACAATCCAGTTAACCTTTGTCGAAGTTTGTTTTTATAACATATTAAGATATCCGATAGTCATGTTTGAGGGGATACATTGTTCCCAGAAGTACACCAGTGTGAGGAAATGACAGTGTGTTGAGGGTGTGGGGTGTAGAAGTCTTTAACAACGGCTCGCAATCATCTCAATCAACATTTTGGCCCTTAACATCGCCATGCGACGTTAAGGCCTGACATGTTGACCCTTAATATAGCAATGGACAAAATGCCGACATGGTAGACTCCCAATATCGTAATGCGACGTTAAGGTTCGACATGTCGTCCATCAACATTGCAATGTACATAATATCGACATTGTCGACAATTGCGCACTCAACTTTCAAGAGATGTCTTGCCACCGGACTAACAACCAGTTAATCATGTAGTACAAAAAACACTGTACAAGTGTAATATCTCGTAAAATTTCGGCGTCCGTAATGAAATGGTATAATAAAATATCATTGTTTTTACACAAGCTGATTACTTTCAAAATAACAGTACGTCATTTGCAATAACGATTACTTTTGCTATACATTGAACAATTTCGAGGCGATTTCTTGTGCAGAATTTATCCTCGTAAGGCTTTGATTACGTTTGCTCATGTGAGTGTCATGAGAATCTATGCATTATATTGTGATCATTGATCTATATATGTCCTCTGCGAGTCCCGAGTTAGTTACGCTCTCCATTTAATATTCTTGTCGAGTTATTAAACGTACCACACTAAATCTGTGGGACAATCGACACGTACATGTAATGATGAAGTCGTCAGTATTAGAAAGAGCAGCTAAGCTGGAAATGTGCGCATTCTGAAAGCAGAGAAAAAGACCAAAAGTATGACGTCATTTGTACGAGCACGCAGAACTGAAAGGCTAGTTGGGCGCCAAGAAGTTTGTCAGAATTTAGCACTTGAATTAAAGTACTTTTTGCCGAAATATCGAAGTCTAGGCTTAGACTATTCTGTGAAGTCATGTGACGCAGTCAGTATGTCGGCACCTCTTCCCACTTCCCTTATATGTGTTGTAATTTTTTCCTGTATATGGCGAGATTCTGCTGGTGGACGTTTCGTCCCCGAGGCCCGCCCCCTGTACAGACCTTTTGGTCTTTGATATATGTTGCAATTTGTGGGAAGTTGATGCTGGGTCGACATCGGGCCTTACAGACTAGTTTTTTTGTGATAAATGCCGTCATTTACATCTGACGACGATACAGCTCACCAATCTCCAATGTACGAGTTGTCACAGCGAAACAGCTCACCAATTACCAGTATACGAGTTGTCAGAGCAGTTCCATCATAGCTCTCTAGATTTGTATCTAATACCGCTTATGCCTGTGCTAGGGGCCGTGTGGTCATATCATCCAAGTTGCCACATGAACAGGTACGATAAAAGCGTACTTGAGATACAACACATATCACGAATCGTTAGATTCTTGGTATGTGCTTTAGAATAGGTTAACCAGAAGACTATTCTGTGAAGTCATGTGACGCCGTCAGTATGTCGGCACCTCTTTCCACTTCCCTTATATGTGTTGTAATTAGGGAATCGACGAGATGCAATTGCGTTAACTTTGCCGCCAATGTAAATCTTTTAGTGGTTAAGCTCTACAAGGGTTGCGTTATCCGCGGCTGTTGGAATCGTTTGGTGTTGGAAAATGGACTTTGCGTAAGGCATACGAAGCAAAGTTAGGTATTTTTGGTTGAATTATGAACTGTTTTAGTAAAATGTGAGAAAGGCCAGACACTGTAAGGGAGGCGACGATGTGGGGCTTTGTCGTTAGAACATTTGGAGCAATTTTTGTGTGATTTGGCTACTGATTACTCGCGGTTATTTTCTAAATTTTGTAGTTGTTCGTTGTGTATATCATTCGCTATGATATGCTATGGGGGCATGCTTCAAAGTTATGGCTGGTGAATTGAATTATTCGAGGAATCCGGGGATTCAGATAGCTGACTGTCTTCTGAAAAGCCAAAATACATTGGCCGAAAGGGGTAGTGTTCTTGAAGCCCCTACTCAGCCCCAGGTGAAGCGGCTCTATTCATCACTACTTTAATCATTTGGTCAAATTTAACCGAGCTCGAGAACAGGAGATAAAAGCCGGAGTGGTTAGGGATTACCTTACGTTCGTTCTCGGCAAATGGCGAACAAAAGTGGTCACCTCTTGTGGGTGTACTTGGTTGGGGGGTGAGGTTACAATTCGTTCTATAAAATTGAAATACGCTCTTCTTAAGCAGCAACTTTTACGATTTTGTTTGACCAGACACAGTTTTCCTGTTAAACGGTTTCAAATTTGACAGTTTCACGATTCTGCTTTTTGATAAAACCACCACATTCATCTTGAAAATCGCGCAAAATAAGCCGGTTTTGGGGATACCATCGTGCAAAAAATCACCATTTTTCACGAGAAAGACTAAATATATAGTCACATTACAATAGTCATACTCACTGATTGATCATTCTTTATATACCCGACATGACTAGCTCATGAAGCACCTATTGTGCTATGATTGTTTTGTTTTGCTTGTTAAACATTTGTATAAATACCCTGAACTGTACCATGTAGTTCATTAGCTTTGAAAAAGTTGAAAGTATCTCCAACGAAACGTCAGCTCCACAGCAATAAAGAAGTTGTTATCCATAGAATAGCATTGTGTTATATACGCCGACTTCTAAATGCCTATCAAAGAAATTAAATATATGTGTTGAAATATGGGAGAATGTGAGGAGCATCCTTGTAATTACTATTTGGGGCTCTGGTGATGGTTGCTCGAGTCATACATGATATCGCTGATGACCCGTGAACTTGCTTGAGGAAGTGAAAATGTGTTGTATTTTGGTTGAGGTACAAGAATTCGAAATTCCATAATTCGTCAATCGCTCAGCGAATCCCAGTGAAATTTCGCAAATTCTCTAACAAGTCAACAGGGAATGCTCATGCCTAATATTAAGGTGATTGGGCTAAATTACCTATCCTCGTAGGCATCCGACCACTACAAAATAGTCCCGATCCGTTTACCCCTTTAGGCAACCTCTGCCAGAGAAGTTAATTGTTTTAAATATTTTTTGCTGTCTCTGTTGCGACGAATAATTGAGGGACAGTGGTAGGCGGTTGAAGTATATGTGTTCGGTTTCGTTGTGAGTTTGATTTTAACTAATAATAAGGTGTTGCTAAGAGGAACTATTTGGGTGCCCGTGCAACGTTTTCTGAAAGCAGATAAAAAGGCCAGAAGTATGACGTTATTTGTACGAGCGCGCAGAACTCAAAATCTAGGTGGGCGACCACCGCCAAGAAGTTTGTCAAGTTTTAGCACTTGATTTAAAGTAATTCTTGCCGAACTATGTTAGTTTAGACCTTATTAGGGAATCGACGGGATGCAAATACGTTAACATTGCTGCCAATGTAAATGTTTTAGCGGTCCAAGCCCTGAGGTTCATGACTAAGGTAGGAACATGCGAACATCATAATGCCGCGGAGACAAATTAGGTTCGCATGTTAATGTGTAACAGATGGTTGCCAGGTTGAAACCATATGTCAACCTGAAATTCCACAGTGTTTTTTCCTAATCTATTGGTATTGTACCCCAGCATTTATACACGTTTGTTCAACGAACGGGCCGGGAATTCACTTTATCTTCAAGCTTTGCAAGTGAATCTGTTGTATATACTTTCGTGAAATTCCACCAAATAACCAGATATAGACGTTGTAGTTAGCTCATGTATCGAGAGGAAGCTACTGGAGCTATTTTTCCGTTCTATGATTTGGAGGAAAAACGACCTCATGGTCAGCTTACTGGAGTGATTTCTGTGCGAGCTCTATTTGATACAATATTATCGTCGGAGCACGAATGACTACATCAGTAACACATCACAAGAAAAATGAAGATATTCGGATCATGCATTGATATACGCAATGTAGACCCGAGGACACGCGTTGAAATCCTTCGTCTTAAATGATCACAGGAAGGGCGATCCAGTTGTATCAAAAACTGATCTCGAGAGCAGCATGCTTTTTTCACAAAAACGTTCCAAATGAGTCAGATCAAATATATCGTGCATATTTTCGACGTTCATACTGTATCGACACGCGATAGATAGAGGATATCACCTGTTTCTTGACGAATACCATAAATATTTCATCGAGTGGGGTGAAAAAATTGGTATTTTCACGAGTGGCGAAGCCACGAGTGAAAATGCCAATTTTCTCACCCCACGAGATGAAATATTTATGGTGACGAATACCATAAATATTTCATCGAGTGGGGTGAAAAAATTGGTATTTTCACGAGTGGCGAAGCCACGAGTGAAAATGCCAATTTTCTCACCCCACGAGATGAAATATTTATGGTATTCGTCAAGAAACAGGTGATTTTATTTTTATTATATACTTCTGTTGTACTACTTTGTCCTGATTCTTTCAAAACATTAAAATAATTCAGATTTTGTTGGCTTTTACGACTGAAGATGCACTGAAACACTGGTTATTTTCACTGTGACGTCACTCGCGGACTACTTTGCTGTCAACAAATCGCACGTGCTGCAAGCGAATTTCTTTCAGTCGGGTATCCTGCACTTTAGTATCGATGACATCCAGCAGATCTCAAGAATTTTATTAGCTTTATATCTCAAATAAACGATTTTCATGCCGACCCGTCAGCCAACTTCCCCCCCCCCCCTCCCCTTCGGCAGAAAAGCACGATCGATCCTGTGTAGAGGTCTGGCTTGTCTCGCTGTCTGCACTCGGGCAGGACTGGCGCACTGGTTTCTCGTTGACCTCCCTGGTTCCACACGGTGTTTGTCTTTGCACAGAATATTCTCATTTCAAATAAAATCGGCATTCGCCCTTGATTTCGTTCATGTCTACCCAAATAGCATTATTTTGATTTAGCAAAATCGAATGGTTACGGTAAGTTACAGCCAGATTTAGATTTACCGGTCGTGCGTGGTTGTTGTTGTGTGGAGCTTCGACGGTGGTGAGAGCCTGCGGAGTTGTCATTGTGATTTTGCCGATTCTTAATGAATACTCACTGACAAGAGTTCCCTGTCGTTGAATTAAGTTGTTTTTCATGTTTTCTCTTCAACTTTGGTGCGACATTTTCATGATATGATCCCAATTTCGAGCCTTAAACTGAGGAATGTGTTTTATTTTCCGCGCTGAGTTTGTGTTGGAACTCTGCACTGCTCTGGCCAAACTGCAGTCACGTCGCGCATGTTCAGGTGCACGCGTACGTGACAAGTCGGTCCCATTATCGCCATTGGCGGTATTTCTTATTCATTTTGTGCCTATTTATGTTTTATTTCCTGTCAAAATCTGGTCATCATAAGGCATAATAACATACAAATCTTCTCAAATATTTAGCTTGTTTTTCTTTGGCGCACAAACCTTGCGGAGGTTTGGTCAATTGCCTCATCACTGTGACCACGGTGACATGTATTTGTGCGCTGTGACGTCATTTTCCATCACAGTGATGATATATTTGATATCATCACTCCGTGAAAATATCGCTTTTATTTGATTGATAATTTTCACTATCTCATCGCGAAGTATATAATAAAAAGAAATATCAGTACGTGTGTATGGTTCAAACAAAAAACTTTTTTCGGAAGGAAAATAACCGGTCGGGAAAACGGCTTAGTGTGAATTCTGCCCTGGCTGACATATTATACCGGCGAAAACGGTAGACCCATTTAATACCGATTATCTTGAGCTTAACGTACAGTAGCCAAATTTGTCACACAGCTCGGATACCCCTGTGCATGCGCCTATTCGATTTGCAATTGGCATCCAAAAAGAGAAAGGCATATTGTACACATGGAACGACAGACGAGAGTAGACAATACAAAACAAAACAGAATGTTCGTGTAAAAACACGAGGTTATACAGGCACATTTTTGTTTGTTTATATATTGAGTAAATAACTGATTGATGCTAGGGCGGTCATTAATACAGCGAGCCTATATCGACTTGCCAGGATTACAATTCTGATGGTGTAAATAATGAAACTGATACTACACGAGTTATATATTGTCCGTTTTACGACTCTCGCTGTTGAAAAGGAGGAAGACTCTCAACGTTGATCACCCTCATCATACAAAAAGCCCGATATATATTCTTAGTAATTTCTCAAAACATTACCAATATTTGTGTCTGTATGTCAGAGCAGGAACTCGGAAATGTCAAGATACGAACTCCGGATATTGAAACAGATAGTGACGAACTCGGGGGATATGAACAACTGAGAGCTCGGGGCTCAAGGATGGGACAATTGAGAGCTCTGAGCTCGGTGAAGGGAGAGTTAAGAGATCGGGTCTATTGGAACTCGAAGCTCCTAGTGAGTTAGTGAGGTACGAATGAGTGACTGAGTGGGTGAGATACGATTAAGTGATGTGTTAGTGAGTTTTAAGAGCCTCCCTCCCTTTCAATACGTCAATACGGAGTCGCATACGTTGCATAGCAATTTCATTATTCACACTCTCAGGATTGTAATCCCGTCAAGTCGTTCTAGGCTCGCTGTATTCATGACCGTTCTGGTATAAAACGTACATTTATTGACTAATCAAGGAATATACCCTCGCGTTTTTTAACGAGATGATTCTGTATTTTTCCGGGGTTTTTCGTTTTTATTGTCTTGTCTACTCTCGTCTGTCTCTCTCTGTACAACATGCCCTTCTATCTTTGGATGTGAATTGCGAATGAAATGAGGGCACCTATATTGTTTAATGATTTAAATAGTATATTTATCCCACAATGAAAGCAGGGATCGGTGAACAGAGATGGAGAGAGAGAATTAAGGTTTAACGTCCCGTTCAGCAATATTTCAGCTATATAGCGACGATCAAACAAATTCCAAGTACTCAAGCCGATAACTTAGTATCCAACACATTAAAACACACACAAATTAAAACTTATGCAACAAGCCGATTTCTGTCAAATAACCCAAGACACAGTCCTCCCTCACCCGACTAAAGATCTTTCAAAGTAGTCGCTCGATAAGAATAATCTCTTACAATTTTAAAATTTATACAGTCGATAAGAATATGTTTCACTGTGTGATCTTCGTGGCATAGAATACACCTTGGGACTGACTCTTTTTTTAACACATGCAATATCAATCTGTTGATCAAATCTAGTCATATAATTTTAGAATATTCAAGATGGTGGGATGAGTTGAAGTTCCACTTATAATCGCTTGAAGGCATGACAGTAAATCTGAGACTATGACATATTTTCCCCTTTTAGTGGACTCAATACCTTCCAAAGCCAACAATATAGCTTTTGCTTCTGCAGTGAATATTGAACTTTTACCTGGTAGTCGACAGGTTTTAGTTTTGGAACTAAAGATTGTAGCACATGCTACTCTCTCACCATCTTTAGAATCATCTGTATAAATAGCCTAACATGATATGTATTTTTCTCTCAGCAGACCAAATTCTCGTGTATACAAGAGCTGGCTCGTGTTTGCCTTTTTTATTTCGTTAGTGTAATATCTACTACTGCTTGAGCTAACTGCCATGGTGGAATCGGTAAGAGCTTGTTAGGTAAAATTTGACTAACCTTAATACCAGCTGCTACAAATGTGTTTTCATACAAATTCCAAGAGGTGGAATAATGGAGGGTTTCTTTAAATAGCGATCCACGAACTGAGGTTTGTAAACACAGTGAAATGCAGGATTCGAGTGGTTTGATCGCAATTTTGTGATATATTGCAGCGATAGTTTAATTCTTTGAAGTTCTAAAGGAAATTCATCTGCTTCGACATATAAGCTTTCTTTCCATGTTCTTGCAAAGCATAGGAATGATAGGGTGTATTATGCCACAGTTCAATTTTATTGTTATCTGCTTGTTTGAGAAAAGTTTCATTCAAACAGAGAGCTTAGGGTTCATAATCCTGAGTTAACAACTGAAGCTCATTTAAATTTGGCCAAACTCCTCTGCAGTTCCATTGAAGGAGGGTTGAAGACTGATCCATTTTTAGTCTATATGAAGAAATAACACACAAGAGCACACACAATAGGAAATAGAATGTCAACTTAGCCATTATGGACGTTTAAGTAAAGGTCTTCTCTTGCTTTTCTGTTCTTTTTCTGCTCTTCTCGTAACTGCTGCATATCTTCGTCTTTATTTCTATAAATTTCTTGTTCTCTTTTCAGTTCACATTTCTTTTCGACCTCTGGTTTAAGGAAGTCTTGCCGGGTCGCTTATAATCACAAGATTGATCCATGTGCTCAGCCACCGCGTTTTTGTCTTAACAGGCAGAGTCTATTTGAAAACCTCGCCCGAAGATATGTTACACATAGATGCACTACAAAATGACAGACAACATATATACATTGAATGGAGATTATAAACAATTACAAACATAATAAACAAGATGCAGCTGCGTATAGATATTGTATCATGCATATATTGTGACAATGCACACGGGTGACAAACAAAGAATTGGCTATTAGACGTACAAAACTCTGGGTGAATTGAGACGGGGGGGAAGATTCCGGCAGATTGAATGGACTAAAACTAAGGGGGATAACTAGGGGAAATTACTATGGCATTGTATTATAGGATCATGGGTTCATGTTCTCAACGAGGGTAAACCCTGGGATATTTGATCGAGGAATAACCTTGAGAAATATTGGGTGAAATTACTGGTGTATATATGGCATTGATATACAAGGTAAGGTTTATGCTATTGAGTGAATAGTCAAAGAGAGGGGATATGCCTGTGACATTGATATAGACTGGATTACAAGAATATTGGGTGATCAGGCATATTGGGACGTACTGGGATATACGAGTCAGGCAAAATGTGGAAAATACTGGGTGATTTACTGGCGGATATATAACATTATTATACTTCACTATGTATTCGTTTATTTTAATTGGTTGAGACACCATCACGTGATATTCCGCAATTCTCGATGTCTTATAAAAAAAAACAGCTCGTCAATGTGATGTCCCACGATCTCGCGCCGATATCACACGATCACGCCCTGACGTCACACGGCAGAGGCAATGTCACACGGCCAAGCGCAGTTATCGCCCGTGAACAGACTCTTTCGTAGCATTGTCGTATGTTGTGCTGTCATTCCGCTGTAATCACGATGGCGTATACAGACGGAAAGCGTTTTACGTTGCCTTGGTTTTTTTCTTTACACTGTACGTCTATTTGTGTTGTTTATGGGTTTTTTCGGTATAACCTCGAAGGTGATGTTGAACTCGTGCTTCGCACTCGTTCAACATCACCTTCTCGAGCTGACAAATCGTGATATCACACCTCACAGCATGCAATATCTGTATATTACTACAGATCAGATAATATGTATATTGGGTTTTACTGGAGACAATGGGATACGGTGCAAAAAGGATAATATGAATCTTGGGTGGATAGGCAATGAACAATAATGGAAATACTGCAGTAAATATGTGATAAAGCGAAAGTGGGGCAATAATGGATGATTTTGCTATATGACTTGAACCAGTCATTTTGCTTAGTCGACAACAGAAGAACCATTTCAGAAATAGAACGGCTATAACAGATAGTCTTGTTTCCTTTAAATTGATCGTAAGTTTCCATCAAACGAAAGAACATTGCAAGCAGTGTGGGAAAATATTTATTGTAATTTTTTACGATTTTATTACACAGAGTAAACTGCAAATAAAATTGTTCTATGGTGGTCTGTTGCAATCATATCTAGGTCCAGTGACGTCACACTGCCTTAATACATATATTTCAAATTTTGTATGCGTTTTTCAATGCTCGATTTAAGCTTAAGGTGTGTATACTTTGAGTTTCAACACAGACTCGCTGTTCCAATCATGAATGTGCATGGTTCACCAAAATCTGGGAGATGGTAACTCATAAGCGACAAGTCAATTTGAATCTTGCATTTAATTTCCCCGATTTTTGTGAAACATACACATTGGAACAGTGAGTCTGTGTTGAAACTCAAAATATACACACCTTAAACTTGAATCAAGCATTGGAAAGTGCACACACAGTTTGAAATATATGTATTAAGGCAGTGTGACGTCACTGGACCTAGATATGATTGCAACAGACCATAGAATACCATGCTTTATTTGCAGTTTTCTCTGTGTAATAAAATCGTAAAAAATTACAATAAATATTTTCCGATACTGTTCGCAATGGTCTTTCATTTGACGGAAACTTTACTTGAGGGTTTACGATCACTTTTTATAACGACACGGACAACATCTTTCCGGACTTTGTTGTCGGCTCCAGGAATGGTTTTCTAGACGGCTCCGACAGGCCATTCATTTCAGTGAACGTGTTTGATTTTGAGAAGAAGTATGTCATCCGGTTTGATATTGGGTTGGTTGTCTTTACACTTGCATCTCGATGTAGAGTGTGGGGATATCCCTGCCTCCAGCACTTCCACAATATGTCAGCCAAGATCTAAAATATCTTCCATTGTGTTATGTACTTTTTGTCTCATTATGATTCAAGAGTTAAACAAGCTGGTCAAATTTTGGGGTAAGCATGTCGGGTGAGAATGAATTGAGATTCGGGTTCATTTGAATCGGGCTTTAACGGGTGGGCGATCACAACTGTACCTACCTCTGCCATAAAGGGATCGTATCTGTGTTCAAGTCGAGGATCTTCAAATCATTATCATGATCACTTGTTGGGAATTCCTCGATTGCGTCCTGAATGGCGGGTGGTTGGGTGGGTTCAGGTTCCTGTTGCGTCAATGCATTTTGCTGAGAAGCAACAGGAACTTGATAATGTGATGTCTAGCACTGTAATATCACTTGTCTTTATTGCACCATGTGAGCGTCCTGTCTGTGTCTTGTGTGCTGTCCTCAGTGTTTTATAGGGTGGATGGAGGGTGTCTGGTTCCGTGCTGCTTCAAAGATTTCTTCTTTGAAGTAGCAGGAACACAACTGGGCTGGGTGGTGCTTAGATGGTTTGTCGTGATATAGCTGAAATATTGTTGAAAGCGACGTTAAATTCTATTCACTCACTCACTCGCATCCTGAACGTTAGACACCATTTGATGCAATCTTGTGTTACTGCATTTGGCCAAGGCTTGCTGTTATGTGTTCTCCTCAGCAAGTCTGCTGGACCGTCGGATGTTCATTCGATCAAATTTCTCTCGATCTACCTTCGCTGCATTGCGTAACCCATCTGTGGCTACAGCTGTGGATGGGCTGTTGCCAAAAACAGGTACCGTCATCCGGCCGTATTCAACAAAGTCATTTTTGAAGTCGTCTTGGTACCATAAGAATCTCATATAGATCCTGTGATCTTCCCGGACATGAAAGTTATAAAACAATGGTCTTCTTCTGGAAACGTATCAAGATGCCTAAAAGAATACTAGTTCAAGTAGATCAGGTTCATTTAGCAAGACGTCGTCGAGCGAAACTTCTTCACGGTTTGCTGCTGAAAAAAACCCCGCATGTGATCTGATTCGTTTTTAGGGTGATACACTCCGGACAGAGGGAAATATCAGCATTCCACTTCCGGTTTCATCGGTGGTGCTAACTCTGAGTGTCCAGAGTCAAAAATCGTCTGCATGATGCTCCAGAAATACAGTCTATTGACCACGATGATTGTTAAACTCTTATGCAGTGTTCTGGCACGTTTGCTTGCTGTTTCCTTGTTATGAGGTAGACGATGGCGGGGTATTTTGAAAGGTAAGGGGACCATCCA
The DNA here is from genome assembly GCA_036873755.1 of Hanleya hanleyi. Taxonomy (NCBI): domain Eukaryota; kingdom Metazoa; phylum Mollusca; class Polyplacophora; order Lepidopleurida; family Hanleyidae; genus Hanleya; species Hanleya hanleyi. The sequence goes on from JAVTVY010012584.1 coordinate 23,968, forward strand.
ATTCCCTTTCTGACCCTTTGACGAATCCTTTGACCATGACTTGGAGGAAATTCCTGTTCTGCACTGATGTCCCTACTTTATTCTCAGATGCAGTTGATATGAAAATCTGGGACGCCAGATCGTCATTCATAACGCTTATCATCGGCGTTGGATTATTATTATGGGTTAAGAATACTGATCAGCGATACGGATTTTATATTTTTGGAACATCATGATGTCTTGTCGGCATCATTGAAAACTGTTGACCGCTTCTCTCTTGCAGGAAACTAGCCTATGTTTATGTATACTATGCTTGTCTTTTTGAATTTGGTGCTAATACTGTTAAATGGAATATGGAATAGGTCTTTGGATTATGGAAGCGGATATTCTTTAATGGACGACAGTGCTGAATGACGGACTAGACGCTTGTAATTATATTTATCACCAGAGTTACTGATTACTTGTCTCCCACGTCCAGTTCGTTGGTGCAAGGTGCAAAGAGAGACGACCGTCCATTCATTGTAAACATATGTTGTATTGACAGTATAGTCTGGGTTGTGGACTTGACTGAGCATATCTCAACCACAATTACCTAACCGATACACAGTCTTTGAGCGTAAGGAGTGTTTTGTGGGCATATGCGTTGGGACAACACATGTTGTTTAACAGGAATTCTTATCTACCCAAAATATCAATTTTGCGATGTACGCCACATTGTAGTGCGAAAAGTGCGTTGGTATTTGTTCTCTAATGTCCGGAATCTGGAACATCCCACAACAACGAACAATTCCACTTGTCCGTTGGCATCTAGATGTTCAACTACATATTCTTTTTCAAGGCGACAGGATGTTTGTACGCTTCTATTGCAAGATGAGTCTGTATATATCGTGCTTGACCATGTTCGTCGATCAGATCGAAGAAGTATGACCGAGCTAATGATACACTCTAAAATGACGTACATCCATTATTTTTCTTTGGGCATTCTCTATTGTATACGCACACAAGGATGTTTGTGCTACAAGATTTTCACTAAATTGTGTCTCACATATTTGCGTGTATTTGGAACTCACCGATGAAGATGAGCCTTTTCCCCGCCAATTTCTGAATCCCTCCCTTGGGGACGATTTACATTTTACGATTGTTGACTTGTCAACATGCACATTTTACAGTGTTCTTGCATTCCCCGGACATGTGTTTCGTTGAAGCACAGCATCGAAAACATAACCCATATTCCTTGGGGAGTTTCGTTCTGTTCTCTGAAGTTTTGGTTCGGAAATCTTGGCAATATTTAAACGAATGGTTCGTGTTGTTTGACGGACATTTTCGGGTTGTCCCATCTTCATTGTCTGTGGATTGTGGGGGAGACCTCTGTTTTCTTAGAAGAAATGCTGATCCTTGAATTTGCAGACCTTGAAGGGAGTTTATTCTTCTTCCGTGAGATGTTTGCTGCCAATTCAGAAGCAAAACTTGGGCTGTTCTTGGTGCAATTCACTTCCCGCACACAATCCAATAGGAATGGAAATGGAAGGAAGGAAGCATTGTGTCGCTTCTGATATTTCGAACCTTCGTTCGTCCACATTTCCTGCAGAAGGTAGGGCATCTTGCTAACAATTGAAAGCTAACAATTTGAAAAAAATGGCTAAAAATGACCTGTACATCCATTCTTTGGTCGATTCATTTTCTGATAAGATATCAATCAGCTCGAGGAGCTGTTTATGTTCTTTATTGTTCCAGTTTAAATTCGAGTGCTGCTTCCCCCATCTTAGGAGAATCGAACCTTTCGTCCAACACGTTTTAGATGAATTTTATTCATCTTTCCGGATTACTAACATTGGAAGCTCTCAGAGGGCGTGTTTCACAGTGTCAGGGTCTAACCATTTTACCAAGAGACTAATTCATCTATGACAGTAACATTTAATTTCTTATCCATTCAGACAAAGAACTGACTGATTGTTTAAGTCATTCAGTTTTGTCTGGAGGAGTTGTTTCTTAATGAGAATCTGTGTGAGTTAAGTACTCACCATAGGGGTGCACTTTTGATATGTGCTAGGCGAGGGTTACCAGTAATCGGCGTGTCGACTGGATAAAACGTTGGGAGAGGTGGGGTTAAGGCAAACTATGAGATGGCGGGACCTTAGAATCGCCGCTGGTAGAATACACTTCCCTTTGACTCCGATGGTAAGTCAGAGTCTGAAGGTAAGTCAGGAAGTACCCATCAGATCGGTAGAATCAATTATACGGATGTGGTAAATGTTGCTATTGAAGGGCTATTCGGAAACGATAACCGAATCTAAAGATGCGTCGCATTTGTCTACATAACGCCTTGTGTGCTCACTTAGGTTTTCTTGAGGCAGTGAAAAGTGGGGGGGGGGGGAATAGTGGGTCCAGTGATCGAAAAGCTCAGAATGTGTTCAACAATTGACCAGACAGTTTCAGTTTCATACAGTGAAATTGTGTCGATGGAATCGTGTTCGGATCTTCTGCAATATCTTCATGAGAATGAAGATACAGTTCACAGTTTTGTGAATATGGTCAATATTTCAAGAAATATTATTCAAGTTTCAATGAGACTACAACATGCACTCGTTGTCAAAATGCCGTAGAGACGTTGATTCAGTGCCCGTTGTCTTGAACGTATAAGGTGGTCCCTTGTCTGTGGTTTTTGCCAAAAGACTTTGCTTTACTCCATACTGGTCCGAAAATTTCCAGATAACTAGTGAAAATTTATTCACCGGAAGTTTTACTGAATCATTTAATTTGTTGGCTAGGCACCTACCACTACAACATTAGGTGGATTGGAGGCCGGCACGGATCGATTCTCTGGAGGAATTCCCTGAGAGGGTTAAAGAACCGGGCTAGTTTCTTCTCGTAGATTTCCTTAAACTGTTCTGCCTCTCCTCTGTAGACAGCTAACCCAATTAACGATTTCCACGCAAAAAAAACTAAGGAGTAATGCTCGCACCGTTCTTTATTATGTTTACTGAAAAGATAAATTGATATACCAATATAAAACATATATCAGCGTTCATCATGTCGATAAGAGTAGTCTCCCCTGCATTACAATACCTATGCAGATGAGTTTATTTTGGCGAGTGAGTGAGTGAATATGATTTGACGTAGCTTTCAACTATATTTAAGTCATATCACGACGTTTGGGTCCGATTCCTTTTTACACCCGGGAACTCCACGGGTGGGGGGATTAGTTTATTAATATGTATGGTATTAATAACGCCGTTACACGCATGAAAAGTATCATCGGCAGTGTTCACGTAAAACATTAAAAAAACATCATTAACGATCAATATATCCCACGTACAGTTATCTCGACAAAATACGGAAGAATGTATACGTAATTATACGGTAATGTTATACCCATAATGGTGGTGTTGTTGATACACACCGTATATTCATTAGCAGCCTAGAAAACATATTGAATGGTTCGGTGTTACAGCAAGATCATCGAAAGCGCACCTATAACACAGAAGAGTTCAAATAGCCATCTATCCACATGTCCATCTTGGTCATGTTGCATATCAGTGCATCAACCCGAACTTCCTTATTTCTAGTGTTACTTTTGTAGCTGTTCATGTTCCGAAGGTCATAATGAGCCATCTCGAGCTTATACAGAAACCACCCCAGAAAGCTGATCACGAGGTCCTCTCGACAAGACGGGAAATTGTAAACGTAATTATATGCTACTATTACATCTATAATGGTGAAGGTGTTGAAACACAACGCGTCTGAATAAGAATGTTCATCAATCTTTGACATGTTCATAACATGCAGGACCAATTCCATTGGGTGTGGACTTAAATGGACTAAATAATTAAACTAACCCACCCTGTGGTACCTGCGGCTTAAAAAAGCAGAGAGAATTAGTTTTAGTGATGCCCGACGTTCATACTGTATAAACTCTCGTTAAACACAGAAATCTGATCACGAGTTTTTTGCCTCCAATCTAAAGTTCAGTGAAATAACTCTTCCAGTAAGCCTCCCCCAACCCCTCTACATACGAGATAAATCCATTGTATCTATCGTGTCATTTTCTGAAATTCCACTCGAGTATATACATCAGAAACACATACAAGGCTTGAATGTAAAGTGAATTCCCGGCTCGTTGTGCAGTTCATAGACGAATGATATGTAACTGTTGGGGTAAGATATCACAGTGACACACGCGGTATACGAAATATCGGCACCTGGCTTGCGTTAGTCATTAATAGCTTGGAGAAATCCTATATGAAAATTCAGAAAGACATTTGGTTTCGAACAGGACATGAAGTTGTATATGAACATCAGAAACCGATTTTGTCTCTGTGACATTACGTTGTTCGCATGTCCCAACCTTAGACATGAACCCCAGTCCCGTTTTGATAAGATTTTACTGAGTCGGGACTTCGGTGTTTACTGTGTGATTGTTCTCCGAACACGTGCACATTTTTTTCGCTGTGCCGATTACAGTGTAATTATTATGTACTTTCTCTCAATGTAAATGTTGTGTTTGGTAGCGATAGAGCTCATGCTTTTTCTAAAAAAATGGTAACTGACGGAAGTTCTGGACATTTGTACCTTGAGGCGCAAAAAAGTCTTTCCTTGTGAGGCCCTCAAATGGCAGTAATACATTATTACAAACTCCCGCTGATAATAATAAAGATTGATGTGACCTTCGATAAATGTATAAAAATATAATAAGAATTTTATTTGAAAATGGTGTATACAAAAACAATACAAATAGACGTACAGTCTAAAGAGAAGAACCAAGGCAGCGAAAACAGTGTTATCTTTGCTTTCCGTCTGTACACGCCTTCGTGATTACAGCGGAATGACAGCACAACAGACGATAATGCTACGAAAGAGCCTGTTCATGGGTGATAACCGCGCGAGACAGTGTGACATTTCCTGTGCCGTGGGACGTCACCGCGTGATCGTGTGATTGCAGCGCGATATCGTGGGACATCACATTGACGAGCTGTTTTTTTCATAAGACATCGAGAATTGCGGATTATCACGTGATGGTGTCTCAACCGATTGAAATATACGAATACACAGGGGGTATAATAAATATATATTATCATGACACTGTGTTGTTCCCGCACTTTGTATCAGCTCTCGTTCTCGGAGTCTGATCGCCGTATCGACCGACGCGCTTAGATTGTGTACGCGACGTGGTAAGGCTCGTTTGACCTAATTGAATAAATCCGCGCACGTGGCACTGGGCCAAAAATAAACTTGCGCGATGGAACAAACTAGGGCAGGATAAACAAAACGAGAAAGAGAGAAGAAAGACAGAGTCAGGTTGGAAGATTACTTCCCGTAATATTTGACATCGAGGAATGCAGAAATGGTGAACTTGAAACGTACATATATATTGTTTGATGTGTTGTTCAACAAACTGTCATTCGAACTGCGAAACACGATGGATCGATGCAGGCGTACGGAAATTGTCCAATTGAGAAATTCAAACAATGATTCAAACAAACAACGCGGTTCTGACAGTGTCACAGACGATATTCTTGATTCAGGAATTACATTTTACAGTCAGTTGGTCAGTGTTAAAGGTACGTGTATAGATCGACGCTTGCCCGATGGCTAAGAGGCAGTTGTTGAAATTCACGGCAAAGAAAGTTCATCAGTGGTTTGGCGAGACGAAACTTTATGGAGAAACGAAATGGGTGGGATTTACGGTTTGCCCATAAAACTTACTGTGCCGTGTTCACGCTGCCAGCTGCATAATGTTCATACGACCGTATTACATCTAAATCGGATAAAAACAATAAATAAAAAAATACTAGGCCTACCAGTATTCGATCATGATTGGATTTTACAGTTTCTCTTGGATTTATCGAATCAAACATAATTTTTCAAATGACTTTTGATTTGAATAAGAAAACACGTGATTGAATTGCTGTCTATTTTATAACTGTGGATCAACTGTCTGTCCCTGGAATTCAGATGTTTTCTATAAAGCAGTAGTCAAGCAGAGCTTGCAGGGGCAATTGCACCGATAATCCATGGCCAGACGGGGAGCGTGCAGTCCCCATCAAGGCGGCCTGAAAATGGAGATTTGCTGCATCGGTTATCACTTCACCGAAGACGAACGGGGGGGGGGAGGAATATCGGCGTGTTTATTTTCAACGTTAAGAGACTTACAACATATAGACTAAACAACATTACGAGCCAGAGTAGCCATGTGTTCGTGCTTTCGTTCAGTTCTTGTCACTGAAAACGTGGTCACGCGGTAGAGCCACAGAGTTTGTCTTTCGTTCATTTGTATTTGCCATCAAGAAATAATTTCAAATACCGGGTAACAGGCCTATATTTGATTGGAATAAAACGGATGTTATCATAATCGACTAGATTCTTTTTTGTTGAAATTTTTACATCATTCAGCGTTACTATTTAAATTAATTCTCGCAAGTTGTTGCTCACTATGTAATGAACTTTTCAATGATTTCGTCGCACAGTAATCAGTGAGGTACGGCGGATACGGCCCACCGTAAGTTAACAAGTGAGAAATGACTACATTGTAGTCAAAACCTGCGGCAGTGGCAATAATACAGTGAAAGGCATATCAGCGGAGGTAGTGGTAATGGTAGAAAAAACAACATCTGCCAGTGTTTTCATGCCCAGGGAAGTAATTTTCAGATTCTAACTCACAATTGTAGGAATTGCCTAATAGGTCTGATACCATATATATATATATTCACTTTCCCCGTTCAAAATCCAACGATTTTGACTGGTCCATGCCGTCTATACTGAATTGACAGACGAAGTCACAATTATCGGTTTGGCAATATCTTGGTATAAGTATCGTGTATGCCAAATTTCAAAACATTCGGTTCAGCCGTTGATTTTTGCAAATCAAAAAGGCTTTCAAATATTTGGAATCCAAATAAATTTCAAGGGTTTAGTCATAGCGCAAAAATCTACGCTCTTCAGTCTCCCTTCTCGCTTACGTTGCCGAGCATAATGGAAAGTTTATATTTCCTTAATTTTCAATGAATTTAGTATAAGGTCTATCACTCTGATCTGTGAAACTATGGAATGGGGTTGAAGGCTTTATCAAACTGTCCAAGAGGCATAATGACACTTTTCACTATTAAATTAAGGCCTGTGACAGTCTTGATATTCAATTGGACTAATTAATTAAGTTTCTGTATTTGCGTGTCACCTGCAAACTAAATACCTTGACACTATTTTCCATGCAGCGAGTCAATACCAAGACATTAACTATTTCATTCTTAGGAAATATCATCTCATCTGACAAGTTCAAACTTGCCTTTTCGAAGGTAATTTAAGTGGAAAATGTCAGGGCTAGTTCACTAAACAAGGTATGTGTGTAAGAGAATGATGTCGAATTCTCCTCTCCTGGAAATCAAGGCCCTAGCTTTTGACAACGAGGACAAATAGATCGCTTTTATGGTCAGCATCTGCTAATAAATGACGTCCTTCCATTCGTAAAACTGACAAAGTAACGTAAATTTTGTATAGAACCGGTAAATTCTAGCAGAAATGGGCTCTGACTTGAGAGAATGATGTCAAATGCAATATGTTTCTGCGCATTGTCTGCTGATACACATAAGTATTGAATTTTCGGAAGTGATTAATGCTATTCTAAAGGGATTCTGAGTGCGGAAGAGGACGGGAACATCAATACCAGCGAATCAAGGCCCTGGCTTGCGAGAATGAGGATAGAGAGGCTGTGTTCTGAAAGAGAATCATTCAAAATAGCTATTTGCCGAATGTCATGCAACCGAAAGTGCACAATATAACTGCACGACTGCGAGGTATTGTTCGCGCACAGGGGTGTCCAACTCATTAAATACTACATAGTCATTTCTGTCTCTTCGAAGTGGGCTACCATTTGAGATTGTCCGGTAATGAGTGAGTCCATCTGAATCCTTTCGTCGGCAAAATAATCATTCAAGATTCAAGATTTTATTGTACAAACACCAGTCAAAGGCAGAGTACATAATTTTAAGAGGAATACAACTAGAAAAAAAATGGAACAGTGACATGAATATTAATATTTATATATATGTTATATCTGAGAGATATGTTATATTTGAGTGTTACTGTTGATATTAGAACCTTGATTTTTAGGATTAAAGTGCATCAGGGGACTGTTGCCAGCATGTTTCGAGTGGACCTACTTTTGATGAAAATTCCTGGTGATTTTTGATTAAAATCACTGGTGATTCTAACTTGGGCCGTGCCCATCTTAAAATTGGCAGGATTTCAACTGGGGGTCCAAGAGTTCAGTGCGTGTCTGAGTCCTAATGCATACACTACTTCGTAGGTCCTCTGACGTTATTCACACTGGGCATGAAGGTGCATTAGGGGACTGTTGCCAGCATGTTTCGAGTGGACCTATACTTTTGATGAAAATTTCTGGGGATTTTTGATTAAAACCACTGGTGATTCTAACTTGGGCCGTGCCCATCTTAATATTGGCAGGATTTCAACTGGGGGTCCAAGAGCACAGTGCGTGTCGGAGTCCTAACGCCTACCCTACTTCGTAGGTCCTTTGACGTTATTCACACTATTCTCATATATAATAATTAACGAAGCAATAATTCATTCCATCGAATATAGTTGCAAATCAATTTCAAACGCGCTTGAAGACAGTATTGTCATGTGAGATCGGAGGTTGAAAAGAAAAGTGTGGCAGAGATCACACTCTCTTAGCGCATGCGCATTTCAAAAAGTCACAAGAACAAGAACATCAACAAGAACAACAACGCGAGCCTCCCGTAGACCTGCGTGCCGCAGGTAACAAGGCTCAGATTGACGGTCAGGAAGGCCAAAATAAGACTCAGAATAGGTTTAGTATATATGCATATATTATTGCAAGTGTAAATCCATTTGTATTGATCTGGAAATACCCTTCAGAGCGGATCAGCATGTGTAAAGTTTTCAATTCTATTATTGGAACAGAACGGGCTTCACGGGCTTTCTCCGACAGGTTGCCAAGGTCACCCGCGAAAATAGTTCCGGTGGGGCGATACAGATAGCGACTAGGGTGATACGGAAACAGAAAACGCGAGTGTGTATCACTATCCTAGCACGCATAGGTATATGATAATATTGTTTATGTGCCACGTATTCAGTTCGGCTGATAATTGTTCTGTACTATGTGTTCAATAACCCTACGGAGTTAAAATAATGAATGTGTGTGGAACCGACTGTAGCTGTGATACATCCTAACTCTAAGAAGTGAACAGTCACAACTATATCCTGCCTGAGATAAACTGCTTATCAAACCGACTCGGAAATTGATCTGGGGGAAAAGAATAAAGACCAATCTTAATGATTCTTAATAAGAACATCATCACGTCTTATCGACATCGCTGAAAACTCTTGACTGCTTCTGTCTTGCTAACAACTAGCTTACCTCTATTAAACATTTTCATTATATGCCCAGTTTGAGGCCAATATTATCTTAGAGCGTTCACTTATGCACGCGTATTAAAATTCGTCTTGGCCGACCTCTGGCTACCGAATGTCTGATAGGACGCTTTGATTTAAGCATTATAAAAATTCCTGTTGTCGCTACCATTTGGAAAATATGCATTTGTTATGATGATGACAATATACCATCGCCAGTTTACTTATTGTCATATAAAATGTTCTAAAGAATAATGTCTTTGTCAGACATGTAAAATTAGGCGTATATAACACAAGGTTATTTCATGTATAACAACGTCGTTATTGCTGCTGAGCTGGCGATTCGCTGGAGATACATTTTAAAAGCTAATAAGCTTTCAAAAAATTATCTCCAACGAAACGTCAAATCCACAGTAATAAAGAAGTTGTCATCCATAAAATAGCCTTGAGTTAAAGAATAATTGTTCGCAAATGATGTGGACAGAGACGTGTTTTCGTACTAGCATTGTTGAAAAAAGTTCAACGATTTACTAGAGAACGAGAGACCTATTTTGCTTACTGACAGAAAATCTCGGTTACAGTGACGGTCATAAACACTCAACGCTGATGATTGTCACAACTGAGAAGGCAATGCGTACAATTCTGTTGTTGCCGTGGCGTGCCTTGTTTCGATCGACTGGTTTCGCGAAGAGCTGAAGATGCATCTTTTATGAATCGAACTGATGCGGTCATGAAGAATTACAAATATCCTTTGTCTATATTTTATCTCTACCGTTTTTCACGACAGCTCCTACATCAACGAAGAATAACCTCATCGATAACGCTTTTGTTTTGAGGTATCCATGAGTGATGACTCTTAAACGCTAGCTCCTACCGTTCGCAAGATATGTTGTCGGTTTTGTCGACAATCCTTTATGAATTTCAATATTCTACGCGTAATATCCGTGGAAATCTACTGAGGAAATTATTATGCATCAGGCTAATGCATACACGACTTAAAAGCAAAATGTTCGAACAATTTTCTGAAAGAATGGATCGCAAATATCCATTTCTTTGTGCACCTGCTCTTGTAAAAAGGTGCAATTATAGGGGAGAATGGAAGTTGAAACATATCGAAATATTGGCAATTATAAGAACGCTTTGCAAACATCACAATCCGTGCTATCTCTCACGAAGTAGATGGTTTTATTATGACAGAATTATGCAATGAAACGGTCATCGATCATAGCAACCCACAAGGCTGTTTGTGGTAGTACGGTGTATTGTTTCCCGAGAGCACCGTGGGAATGGGGAGTGGGTGGAATATAGCGCATATAAAATGTTATAGTATGCAAAAAAATGGGCCATTGTTCAGCTTATTTTCATGATGCAGTGTGAAAAGTTTCGCTCCACTGGGATGAGATACTAAGATATTTATCTGTCTGATTCACATTCGTCGCTATTTTGTATGGGCGATATATGACATGAGCAGTGTGACTAACGTCACAGGACCTACAAAGTAGGGCAGGCATTAGGACTCCGACGCGAACTGAACTCTTGGAAATCCCCCACCCTCAGTTGCAATCCTGCCTATATTAAGATGGGTACTGCCCAAGTCAGAATCACCAACTCGAAGTATGTGCTCATATTTTCACATCATGATCAAAGCTACTTTATCTAGTTCAATTCTACTCAAAGAAAATAAATTAAGACCCTTTAAACATGCCGTCAATGCCAGATGTTGAGTTTTCTATAGCTGTAGATCAGGGCTCTGGGTGCATATATCATGTTTCCATACACTTGATGCACGCAACAGCAAAAACAAAGCTTCCATGAACAACCTATCTTTGTACAGGTACATGTAACTCACAAAATACCATTCTCTCTCAAAAGAAAACAATTCGCGACAGGAAGGCCTTTTTTATTAAGCTAATTTTATTATGTAGCTAGCCTCGTTAAATTCAATAATTGTCACGAAATTTCTTTGATTATATCTTAATTGCAACCATGCTTGTTCATCAAACCTGACATGCTTGAGCTATGTACATGTATAACACACTTTCATTTGAGAGTGCAGACATTCATTGATGTGAACGAATTGTACTCAACATGGAATAATTAAATTCACACTACCAAATAGTTCACCAGCTGTTAGTTTTGAGACCCATTTCTACAGTATCATTACTTTGTTACTATCTGAAACCCAGTAAAACTTAAACAATTAAAACCAGTAAAGAAATTTGTCTGTTGAATAACAGAAAATATGGTATGGAGATTTGAATGAGTAAACCTACTAAACAGCTCTCATGATACCAACAAAATGTCCCAACACAAGCTGATAAATTCCTTGGGTGGCTATGTTTCACCCTCAGTAAACTTTTATCATTGTTGCTCACACAGACTAATCTGAAGGATGATACCACTTCTTTCTTTGTTGTGCTGGGTTATTGCAACAGGCTGACTTAATTGGTTGATGTAGGATATTTCACCACCAGCGGGAAATTTGACCTGAATTTGAAGCGTGATGTGGTCTGTGATGAAATGTTTGGATGTGAAATAGGATACACGTTAAAGGCCACAGTTTACATATATCTATAACAATATACTGAATTGTGTGTATTGAGGATGGCAAGTTGGTAATAGCAGTGTAGATAAATGTACTAACAAATGATGGAAAATTAGCATTTCCTATTTCATATATCCCACCAGGTTTTGTACTGTATTATATATACAGTGAAACATACAGCCAAGGGTTCCCGATGGGGATGACAATGCACTCGCTGAGCCATCAATAAATAATTATTTTTTTTTTTTTTTTCATCAGAATTCGGTCAGCTCAGAACTTGTTGGTAAGAGTCCCCTAATGCACCTTCATGCCAAAAATCAAGGTTATAATGTCAACGGTTCTCCTTATTTGGCCGACGAAAGGATTCGGATGGACTGACTGACTGATTCACTGACTCATTACCGGACTATTTGCGATCTGTAGCCTACGTCGTAGGAATAATAAGAAGTGATTTTCATTCTATTAAAATGTACTATGTGGTTCAGAAATTGCCGCGAATTAGAAGAGATTTGAAAAAGCTTTTGTCAGAGATTGTAGATTTACATTTGATGGTTCAGGCGAAAGGCTGTGGCAAAGAAACTCCAATTGAGCGCAAAGTGTTGGAAGGAGTAATTTCAACTAATGTGCCTCAGCAAAACTTGTCCATAACTTGATTATGTAAGTTTCAGATGACCAATGGCCGCCATTTTCAATTTACAGAAGAAGAAATCTAAGAGATATACTAAACATAAATAGAGACTATATAAAAAAAAGCATAACCAACGTCGAGAAACAATAACTGTCACACAAGGTTATTCTATGGAAAAAACGTCTTTATTGCTGTGGAGCTGAGGTTTCGTTGGAGGGACTTCCAACTTTGTACCTCGAGAACGGTATGACATAAAGTGTATTGACATAAAGTGTAATGGATACCTTGAAACAAACGCGGTAATCGACATGTATCATTGACGTCAAACTGATGTCATGAAACCGGAGCTAGGAATAGATCTCGAGAACGGTAAAAACTAGATGAGCGAAACATTCACCGATGGATACCTTAAAGCAAAATCGTGTTTTGGAATTCCACGGTGACGTCATAATGATGTATGCGACCCTGAAGTTTATTCAAAGATAATATTCGGCCATAGCCGGTACGAACGCGTCTTGAAAGGGACGCAACTATATTGATAGCCATATAAGCGATATACTAGCGAACTTAAAGAAAAAGAACGCAAAATATAGTGTAATGCATATTTTGTTGATCAATTGTTGACATGACAGTGTGACTAACGTCACAGGACCTACGAAGTAGGGTGGACATTAGAGTTCCCACGCGCACTGAACTCTTGGAAATCCCCCCGCCCTAAGTTGAAATCCTGCCTATCTTAAGATGGGCACAGCCCAAGTCCGAATCATCAGAGATTTTCATCAAAAATCACCAGAAATTCTCATCGGAATTCGGTCAGCTCAGAACTTGCTTGTAGCAGTCCCCTAATGCACTTTCATGCAAAAAAGCAAGGTTCTAATGTCAACGGTTCTCCTTATTTTGCCGACGAAAGGATTCGGATTGACTCACTAACACACTCATTCACTCACTGACTGACTACCGGACAATTTGCAGATGTTAGCCTACTTCGTAGGAATATGATATTTCAACATCATATACATTAACATTACATTACATAATTTATTCTTATAAAATCTCTATTTCAAACAGAGCATCCGTTTTTTCCAAATATTCATGAACTTTTGAGAAGTTTCCTCCATTTAACAGGATTATCTTCCTTTAGTGGAGTTGCCTCCCCTTTTCGCAGATAGGAAATTTTGTTTAGTTTAGTTTTTTCTATCATATATATGTATGTTTGCGATATAGACATTTGAGTTGAGTTATCTCCCATGCAGACTCGAGAAATTCCGCCCATGGATTACTTACCCGTTAGCAGAGTTTTCTCGAAAAGCTAAACTATATCCGAACAGTACTCACCGACATGTACATTTGTGGTGAGAATACGAGGGAATACAATAGGGACTGGATTAGATTATGGATTAGGCTGTTATACATAAAATTATCCTAAAGAAAATAAGATAATCTGAGATAACACGATGAATTGGTTTCATTTGAAACATATTGGTATCATCAATTGTACACTATCCATATACACTCCCAACTCCCGTTCATACAATCATTTCCTCCCCCTACCTCCATTCATCCATTAATTGATATTTTCTCCCTCTATCGCTCCCTCCCTCCCTTCCTCCAATCATCCCTCCCTTCTGTATTATGTTATGATTGAATTTTATATGGTTTGTATATATTTGATTTTATAGGAATAATTTTTTGATGATAATGATGTTGAAATTTCATATAATCAATTGATGACATTTTGCGTTCTTCTTCTCCATGTTCTCTAGTATATCGCTTATATGGCTATCAGTTGTGTCCCTTTTCCTCATGTCCTGCCAGTTATAGCAGAATATTATTTTTGAATACTAAACTCCCGGTTCGATGACGTCATGGTGACGTCATTGAACAGTTCCGATACACGCTTTTGCTTTAAGGTATCCTTCGGTGAATATTTCGCACCTCTAGACATTTACCGTTTTCGACATATAGACACACTTCGGTTTGATGACATGAATATGACGTCATCGATACGTGTCGATCAAGGAATTTGTTTCGAGGCATACATTAGCAAAGGTCCTATGCATTAGCCTCAGAACGTTCGGGAGATATCGGCCATTTACGGTTTTGATGACATCACTTCCGGTTTTGTCGCCATTGTTTTTAAATGTTAGTTTCTACGCATAACTGCCGCGTGAACCCGCTGACTTACTTCCGTGACCCAAGGTCAACGGGGTCGAGAACGAATTCTTTAGGAGGGACTTTTCAATGGCACCATGTTAAGTAATCTTTCAGACGCCAGTACTTCTTCGACCCTGGATTGCTTTTATTCGATTCTCAAAATTGGCCAAATATTGCAATTGTCAATCTTTATTTCACACTGTAGGGAATCGAACCGTCCAGGCAGAAATAATTCCGTAATAGATAACAATACATGTCAAAAACTTTTGCTCCTGAACGGTTAATCCTCCAAATTACCTAAGTTAATATTAACGTAACGCTCAATTTGTGCTGTTATAACAATTTATTGTGGTTAACTGCAGCAAAGTTGAGAGTAATTTATTGTAAAATTCGCAGTACATATTCTGAAATTATAGTAAATTAAGCAATTGAAATATTTCAACATCTACTGTATATTTTATGGTAAATTACTGGCAATTGGCTGCAGTGAAACTACAGTAAAATAAAGTAAAATTTATAGCAAAAGTTTACGGTGAACAGCTCCATATTTAATGTCTCCAAATTGTCAAATGAATGTCGACAATTCTAGTCTTGGATTTTTGTACAACATAGCTTTTGAAGTAATGCGCGGCCGAATGCAGCTTATTGAAAACAGAAGATTTTCACATTTAAAATATCCATACCAATTTTGTTTTTCCGTAGCCTAGTTGTCCTGAAGGTTACGTGGTGGTATGAAACGCCGTAAATTATACCAGGACTGCGCCCTTAACCATACCAGGCTTGGTATTTTTGGGGACATAACCAGGCCTGGGCGGAGTGAACAACTTCTCGACCCCCCCAACCCCCCCTCCCGAATATTTTTCTTAGCCATTGAACTAGGGAGATAAAGCTTCCTTGGTTCACACTCTACCAGAAACTGTAGCAAAATCCAAGAGGCCTGCTCTGATGTTGTCAAATTTATCTGGAGGCATTTTTGGTAGATTTTTTCGTCAGCTTTTCTTTATTTGTGTAATTTTCTTCGCAATAATGTCATGATAACTTAGCAAATAATAATGTGAAATAAGATAGTTTGTGTCCATTTTTATCTGCTGAAAATCAAAATATTTTGAGGAAAATGACGAAAACATCACTTTTCTGGCACCCCAACATGGCCGCCATTATAATTTACCCATGATCCACTGCTTGGCGGGTTATGCATATTGGTTCAAAGTTAACGGAGATGGGTAAGATAGTTTCAGTCTCCCGCTAGTTCAGTCTCCCGCTAATGTTTGGCACGGTTACTGTACCGTTTGACCTATGCAGAAGGCTCTCCAGTTCTTTTACATTCTGTCATCCGTTGACAAACCATTCGATATTACATCATCAGCTTATATAATTTATGCGCCCAAACGAGCTTTCCTTTACAAAATTGGACATTTAATAATACGAGTAGACCTTGCAATTGAGATATTTAGCATTTTAGATACCATAATAGCATGTTAACTTCGTCATTTGACAAGCTCTAAAAGAGCGAAACTGGTTATGACAATATAATATCCAGTTTTATACTTATATATCTACCCACGTGTATTGTCCTTATTTTCTATAATATTTACCACATACAACGACAGTTTTACTGTAGCGGCTCCCCTGCATATTTCGGATAATTTACTGTATGTGAAGATGAGTAACAACACTGAATATTTAAGACAGCAACTCGCATGGTTACGGAAGATATCTGAACAGCTGGAAACGATAAACGCAACCCAACTCAATATGGCGCAAACTCTGACAAATTTGGAGTCCAAACAACCACTTCCTGAACAAGTGGCTGAAACTGGAGACAATATCAAACTTCTGGGTTCACAGATGGAGCCATTCATCGCGTTTTATTGGGTCCAGCAAAGACTAGACGGATTATTATGAGCTGTATGATGGCCCTTCTGTAATATTAACATTTTTGGACGTCCTGATAATAAGTGGGGAGATCTGGAATTCAGATGTTACATCATGCGTTTGGATTAGACGCGGAGATGAAATGCGCATTTCATTAGAGAGTTGGATCTTATAACATTATCACCTTTACATTATTGACGCAAAACGCATCGATGGATGAAGGGTTCTCAATGATTATTGGATGTCGTGCCTATGTTCACTCAATGTAATTCATCTGATAGTGGCCATCGAAATGAGAGAGATCAATGTGACGCCCTGTTCGTTCAGCACTGCGTGAAATGGTCAAGTTTCCAATTCCGAAAACCGGCCGGAAACCTATTGAAAACTGTGTCGCTACAGTTTTCAATAGGTTTCCGGCGTGTTTCTGGAATTGGAAACTTGACCATTTCACGCAGCGCAGAAGAGGAATGACAGCGACCAAATAGAAAATGCTGCCCTGGAAGGAACGAACTCAAAGGCACGTTGCCACTATACCTGGATGATACATTCTTCTCTTGGAAGAATCAAAACAAACGTGTCACTCATGATGCCAATGACATGTCAGAACACTGTTTCTGAAATTAAAAATAAAACAGAAAAAGCAACAACTAATAACAGTGAAAAGGCGGAACAAGCAAACATGATTGCCTATATTTCATTGTCAAAAGAAGAAATCTATTACAAATCTATCTACCACAAACGAAAAAAAATATATTTGCATGTACATTTATATTGATTGATATCGGCATAATAAAATTCGTTGTATAATCGTCGGCTAGACGAAAATGAAGGATTATCGACTCCGGGGATCTTCAGAGTAAACGCCAAACCTGGCAAGACTTTGGTGTAAGACCTCCCATAGAAAAGGTAATATCCTGGGCAAAAGACTGACAATACAACTTGTGGCAGATCCTTTGTCAATTATATTTCGTGAGTCTTACACCAAATCGTTGCCCCAAACCTCGTAATGTATTTATATATTGCGCTATTCAATGTATCCGCATGATAATTTGCATGGCCGAGATAAAATTAATCGCAACATTAAAACAGTGGTGAAAAACGATGCCGGGGTACTGACAAGAGGCGATATGACCTTACAGACAAATATACTGTCTGCATATTTCTAAAAACTCCACAATGATCACGTGATCTCTGTGATGATTTGTATCCCAGCCACGCTTTTATTGTAGCTGTACATGTGGACGTCTAG
This sequence comes from Hanleya hanleyi, assembly GCA_036873755.1. Taxonomy (NCBI): domain Eukaryota; kingdom Metazoa; phylum Mollusca; class Polyplacophora; order Lepidopleurida; family Hanleyidae; genus Hanleya; species Hanleya hanleyi. The sequence goes on from JAVTVY010012584.1 coordinate 41,785, forward strand.
AATGATAGGACCTCACGGCCCGTAGAACTGGCTCGAGCGGTACTAGATACAAATATTTCAGACCGATGATGTAATAGCTCTATTAAGTAATCTGATGGAAAATGATGAACTATGTGACCACAAGATCGAAAAAACGGCCGAAACGAGGGAGTATTTATATAATGCAAGTTCGGACAACACTATGACATTTGAGATTCATTGGTCGGATGACTTCGTCAGATTACGGAGGTCATTCTGAATTACAAGCACCATTGCAATGTCATGGCGTATTTTCGGAACACTGCATTGAATAAATCTAAAAAGAAAATACCTTAAAATACAGGAGGAAAAATATTTTGAAAATTCGGTAGCATTGGCAGCAACATGGATGTACCACAGCTTAGTGGTATTTCTTCCAAACTTCTTCAAGTCGTGAATATTTAACATTACTTTCCCACATTATCACCAAGTTACATCATTTTGATTGTCTGTCTTGACAGATTTTTCTTCCAAAAAACAACAACACACACATAACTATTCAATTTTCTTCGCTGTCACTGGGTCGACAATTGTGTCCGAGTGAGAAATTATTGTCGATATTATTTGTTTTACCAGTTTAGTGTCACAATATATGAAATGTCACTCAAGTGATTCCCACAAAAGTACATCAACCACATCTATTTAGAAGGCTAAAAAGCACAGAAAATTCTTTTTTCTTCGGAAAAATACGAACTGAAATATTCCTCTATCCCTCTGATTGTCCTGGTTATAACAGCAGTACAAATCACATTGTCTCCTCTGTCTGGCCTCCAATTGGCCCGACCTTGTTTGACAGCCCGCAAAACCTTCGAAGATGGAGAAGACGTATGAAATTGTTTCGAAAACGCTCACTAGTGAGAGCATACAAAAACGGATTCAGATTAGAATTAGCCCATAGTAGCCAACTGAAAGCTTCGTAAAGATTTGCATTGACACAATCGTCACAGATTGCCAATATCACAGAACAGACGGTGTACGGAGTCCAGCAGACTGTGAATACACCGACCAAAATTGCCAAAGATCTGGCCGCCTTCATTTCTCGTCTCAGTGTTATATTATGTTTTCTCTTACTAACGTTTTCTTCAACGGTTGATATCTGCTTAGAAGGAACTCCAGTTTGCGATGAAGTCTTCGTGACTGGTGCGATGCTTGACCGGATTACCTTGGATGACACCTGACTTCGCGAACGTTTGCGAATCAGTATGTAAAGGTAGAGATTTAGTGAGGATATCAAACTCAAAGGTATAAGGAATTCGATCACTGCTGTTGTCATTGTGAAAGGAAGATTATCGTGGAACTCCACATCGCAGTCTTCCTCCTCAACGGTACTATACCCACGTATGTAATCCCAGCTTATGATTGCAGGTACGTAGATGAGGAATGCGACAAACCATGACACAAGTATACGGACTTTGGCGACATGCACAGTCTGTTTCCTGGAGTAGTCTACCCCTTGTTTAACCAGCATGCACCGGTCGTAACTGACCAATATGATAACAAAAACTGACTGTAGACAGGCCAGGAAGTCTATACTGGAGTACATTTTACAGAACACCACACCAACCGGCCATGTATAGTCCATGAGGGTATAAACTGCATAAAACGGCATACTTATACAACCGACGAATAGGTCAGATGCTGCCAAGCTCAGCAGGTATTTGTTATGAACTGTTCGAAGTTTGCGATCTTGACAATATGAAATGATGGTGAGAATGTTTCCACTTACACATGTGATCACCATGAATGGTATAACAATCCCGTAGATGACTTTGCTGTGTAACGGCAGCGAATCTTCCATTTCTTCCTGATAATCGTAGATGTCCGTGCCGTTGCTATCTTGAGCAGTTGCCAGGGTTGGAATGTTGCCCATAATGAAACTTGGGAAGACCATCAATACCTGGCCCGCGAATTCCGTGCCAAGCGGCCCCATTTCCCTAAAATGTGAGATAAATACGATCGTTTAGTTACAGCTCTAAATTAACTGCATGTCAACGTAATCATTATGATTCCAGCATGGCAATATCACTAATCACATCAACCAAACAGAAAAAAATTCTTCAAATTTTACCGTAATTTAATTTTAGGTGCAGAAAGGTTGTCAGTAATTTATTTGTAAACTGTACAGCAAAGATTGCAAAATGTTATTTTAATTTTTTATTTTAATGTTAATTCAACAAAAAATTTCGCAATATTTACAAGCATTTTGCAAAAAAATTACTGACATTTTTTCTGGACTAAATCTATAATAAATAAATGTAAAATTTTCTGAAAAATCTGATATCAATTTGCGTCACAACACATTATTGCTGAAGCTTAAACTTGTGAAACAGGGCTATGCCAACAAAAGCCCTCACTCGACGTTTCTCAAATATGACGACACGTTTTGCATGTTGATAGCAAAGTACGCGTGCAACATGTAATATCTTTGGTGTTACGTCTATTACTTGTGTCTAATTCAGTTTAACCTCGAGCCAGGGCCAGATTTGATATTTGGAACATCATGATGTCTTGTTGCCATCATTGAAAAATGTTGCCCATTTCCCTCTTGCAGAAAACTAACCTATGTTGTATATACTACAGACCCAATTTCTATCCTTCATTCATATTTTTGCGGCTTTTGCTTTCAGTTCATTTTCGTTTCGTTCAGTTATTGCTCAAAGTTCCTCATTCTCCGTTCCGCTCCGTTCATCAGTCATCGTTCGTTTCGTTGGCTCTCAACAGTCAGCCGGCTTTGTTCATATGTCTTCGGTCTTCGTTCTACGATCTTCGGTCAACGGATTTTGTTCAATGGTCGGCGGTTATTTGTTACTTCGATCCTTCATCGTTCCGTTCGTTGTACCTTTCACCGTTCCATTCGTCGTTCCGTTCATCGTTCCGTTCGCCGTACCGTTCACCATTCCGTTCACCGTATCGTTCCGTTCGCCGTACCGTTCATCGTTCCGTTCGTCGTGCCGTTCACCGTTCCGTTCACCGTAACGTTCATCGTTCTGTTCGTCGTACCGTTCATCGTTCCATTCACCGTTCCGTTTATCGTTCAGTTCGTCGTTCCGTTCGCCGTACCGCTCGCCGTTTCGTTCGCAATTAAACGCGTTACCATGTTTCAGTCGTTCTGAAATCTGTGTATTATATTAAAGACGCGTTCAACTTATACATGCAATAGGGCGACTGTCTATAAACGACAGCTTGAAGATTGTTCAAGAGGCTGGCCTCGGAAAGTCGCCACCAATGAAAAGTTGTCGATGTCGGTGGGCCTTCGAACTGTGCGTTAACAACGCGGAGTTTAAATCCAAATTTCCATGTTAATATTTGACAGAAAATATATCCAATAACTCATACCGAGTCCATGTGAATTTGGTATATATATTGTGAGGTTTAATACTTTCAAACTAGACCGTTTAATGTCCAATATTTATCAGCCATATAGCGTACTACCTACTCGACCTTTTTCCATAATTTATGGATCCTTTATTGTATATTTTGTTTCCTATATAATACCAAAGACCAAAATTGTGGGGAAACGGGGAATCGATTTTTTTCATAAGAATCTAAGGATATGTCACCCTCTACCTCACTATATAGACCTGCGTCCCTGCTCACAAATCCTAAATCCACGTCCAATGATATAGAGATAGACGTAAACTCTATTTTGAGATGGAAATAATATAAAGACATTACTTGGTACAGTACAAAAAGAAGACAAAATAGACCACAGCAACGGACAGTCAAATAGTCTATGTCGGTTCGGTCTTCGTTCATCGGACAATGATTCTCATTTATCGGTCATCATTCAGCATTCGTCGTTCAACGGTCTTCCTTCAACGAACTTCTCACATCGTTCATCGGTCATCGGTTTTCGGTCTCCGTTCATGTTCCGTTTCGTTCAGTTATCAATTCAGCCCGTTAAATTTTTGTCGCTCATCGTTCCTGTTCTAAAACATTTCAAAAGAACGCAAACGAAACGGAACGCAAAGATAACATGGATAGTAGAACGCAGTCGGGTTTGTTTGATTGTTGTTGTTTTTTTAGATTATGGACGCGAAAATTCTTTAATGGACGACGGCTGAATATTGAATAACAGATTATACTCATGTATTTAATACGCAGGTTATTTAAAAAAGTTATATGGTGAAATGATACACCATGATGGATAAATTGCCGTTATTTCGTAAAATTCAGTTGTAGGCGCGCGAAAAAAAGAGAATTTATGCGGAGTGAGCCTTTAATGCTTTTCCAGCCCCAATTTAAAATGGTCATACTTTATCATATGATGTCAGTTAAAATGGTCAATGGATATGTAAAACAGGAATATATACGAACCTCGTATGATACCTTGATATAAACCACACACAGCTTCTTCCCAGCCACTCGTCTGAAATTAGTCGCAGAAGATATTTACTTCACCTTCAACAGATATGATGACCAATCATTGCTGACTTGTCCAGTTGACTGCAGTTTATATTGCCTGATCAGGAAAGACACATAGAACGATACGAATTTTGCCAACGTTACACAGTGTATTCACTAATTTATCATGTACATGGGTTTGAGAAAGTAAGGAAGAGCCAATCGAATGCCTCCTGCTTTACAAGGGAAGTACCAGCCGGTTCCCTTTGTTTATATTCCGCACTGCCATGCCGTAGAATGTAATGGAAAATGTTTTGCTAGATAAGTCGATATACCGATTGTGCAGCAGCCACAATCCTTCATAACATAATGGCTAACGTATAATGGATATTCTTGGGGACACAATATTCATTTCCGACTGTTCCAAATCTGCATAATAAATCAGTCAACGGATAAAAAAACTGAATTCAAGAAGTGAAAGCACTCCTCCATGCTCTTGTGAACACGGTTCATCCACACACATCCATATAATATACAGACAATCGAGTTCCGTTTGTCAGTCAATCTTCAAATTTAAATCTGTGCACACTTCTTTTAATTGCTCTTCAAACTGTAAAATTAATTAATATATTTCAAATTAACCCGGGTACAGGCGATCGATCCAGAATCATCAGGCCTAACAGACCTAATGATATCCACCCACCTTCAGTCTTCACCGAGCTGGTGTTCATATGAACATCCACAACGAAAGTCCACAACGGATTTGATATTTAGAAAATCATGATGTCTTCACGGCATCGCTGAGAACTGTTGAGGGTTTCTCTCTTGCAGGAAACTAGCATTATGTTTATGTATACTATGTTTTTTTTTTCAAATTTGGTGCTTATGTGAAACAGACTATTTGAAACATGGAAGCGGACATTTTTTTAATGGACAAGTTGGACGCTTTTTTACGTCTAGCGTACATTCACTTGCTCTCCAACGGTTTAACTTAGTGGTTGAGCGATACTGCTGACGTCGTTGAGCCATACTATTAGGGCCACGTGTTCGAATCCCACGCCGAGGTGACCCATCCTGGACTAGTATCTCTGTCCTACGCAGACGGTTGGACGGTTCAAAGGAATAACTTGCATGGAATAATGGAACTCGTCTTTTTGAAACCCTAGATAATTGTTGTTTTCCTTACATATTTCTGTGTATTTATTTCAGAGAACTTTGTTTATTTACACATCGGTACATAGACTCACTGTACAGCCGGTTTATTGTAGTGTAAACTTCTTTGCATAAATTACGAAGTGCATAAAGAGAACTAACGGTTTCAATATATTCCTTTATGTTAATATAATTAGGTCCTAATTATCTGTTCGCTTTTTATGTGAAAAATTTTCCGATTCATTCGACGTATTGTTTGGTGATTGTTGCCTTATTGTCACATCAGCATCAGTCGCATCACTTTCTACTTCATCAGGAATTTGTTAAGTTATTCTGCTTGTCAACTCCATTCTCTGTTTCCTAAACATCAGTGTTTTGTGCAAGTAACTATCAGGTTTTCTAGCTCATTAGTATCATTGAGGCTGCTTTTAAACATATTTTCTGTGTATAATACAAACAAACGGTCATAAACGAGAGTGATTGATTAATAGAGTTCTGCCATCAATGAAAAGTTGTCGATGTCGGTGGGCCGTCGAACTGTGCGTTAACAACGCGGAGTTTAAATCCATATTTCCATGTGAATATTTGACAGAAAATATATCCAATAACTCATACCGAGTCCATGTGAATTTGGTATGTATATTGTGAGGTTTAATACTTTCAAACTAGACCGTTTAATGTCCAATATTTATCAGCCATATAGCGTACTACCTACTCGACCTTTTTCCATAAAATATACAATAAAGGATCCATAAATTGTTTCCTATATAATACCAAATACCAAAATTGTGGGGAAACGGGGAATCGAATTTTTCATAATAATCTAAAGATATGTCACCCTCTACCTCACTATATAGACCTGCGTCTCTGCTCACAAATCCTAAATCCACGTCCAATGATATAGAGATAGACGTAAACTCTATTTTGAGATGGAAATAATATAATAACATTACTTGGTACAGTACAAAAAGAAGACAAAATAGACCACAGCAACGGACAGTCAAATAGTCTATGTCATCGGACAATGATTCTCATTTATCGGTCATCATTCAGCATTCGTCGTTCAACGGTCTTCGTTCAACAAACTTCTCACATCGCTCATCGTTCAACGGTCATCGGTTTTCGGTCTCCGTTCATGTTCCGTTTCGTTCAGTTATCAATTCAGCCCGTTAAGTTTTTGTCGCTCATCGTTCCTGTTCTAAAACATTTCAAAAGAACGCAAACGGAACGGAACGCAAAGATAACATGGATAGTAGAACGCAGTCGGGTCTGTTTGATTGTTATTGTTTTTGTAGATTATGGACGGGAAAATTCTTTAATGGACGACGGCTGAATATTGAATAACAGATTATACTCATGTATTTAATACGCAGGTTATTTAAAAGATAGTGCCACGGCACTGTAGCGCTCATCTGGCTATAACTGGAGAAAGTGGCTGCGAGAAATTTTCACTGAAGAACTGCAATAGGTGAGTTTCTAACTTGCATTGTCTCCCCTGAACAAAATGGGGGAGGTCAAGCTGTAAATTCATGATTGTAATTGGAGGTTATGGAATAAAGGCAATTATACCAAAATATAATGTGGGATTGTCAGTAAGCTGTATAAGCAATAACCAGAACCAATTTTTATTATGTGATTGCAGTCGTTCGTCCGTCTGTCCACTTCGTGTCCGGACAGTACATTGGACAGTTTTTAACCTACGATTCCAATATTTTGTGGGTATATGCACCAGGGGGAGACATGTCGAGCACGAAATATGTGCGACTGGGTTGTTACGATGGCAATGAGATGTAACAGGATATTTTTCCAATGAAAGTAATCTCTGGTGAGGTATGGCCTAACCAAGACATACCCCCATCTGTCTGCGAAGATGTAAAAGATAGTGCCACGGCACTGTAGGTCATCTGTCTGTAACTGGAGAAAGTAGCTGTGAGAAATTTTTACTAAAGAACTGCAATAGATGAGTTTCTAACTTGTGTTGTCCCCCTGAACACTATAAAATGATCCATGCAGTTATTTCCTGAGATTTTATGATAAAGTTTCATGGGAAATTCAAGATGCGGCAATATTGGATTTTCGAAATGAACCAAAAAAAGGTATCTTGCACAACTGGATCACAAGGGGAACCTGTGTATCAACATCCATGCAGTAATATCCTAAGAATTCACGATAACAAAATTTCATGGGGAAATCCAAGATGGCCACCTGGTGGCCATATTGAATTTTTCAATCAGACCATATATGGTATCCTGCACAGCTAGACCCCAAGGGCAACCTCTGTATCAAATTTGAGAAAGATCCATGCAGTAGTTCCTGAGAAATCACGATAACAATGTTTGATCTGGAAATCCAAGATGGCCGCCTGGTGGCCATATTGGATTTTTCAATCAGACTACAAATTGTATCTTGCGCAACTAGACCCCAAGGGGAACCTCTGTACCAAATTTGAGAACGATCCATGCAGTAGTTCCTGAGAAATCGCGATAATGTTTCAGCTGGAAATCCAAGATGGCCGCCTGGTGGTCATATTGGATTTTTTAATCAGACCGCAAATTGTATCTTGCGCAACTAGACCCCAAGGGGAACCTGCGTATCAAATTTGAGAAAGATCCATGCGGTTCTTCCTGATAAATCACGATAACGAAGTTTCATAGGGAAATCCAAGATGGCCGCCTGGTGGCCATATTGGATGTTCGTATCAGAGCAGAAAAGGTATCTTGCACAACTAGACCCCCAAGAGGAACCTGTGTACCAAATTTGAGAAAGATCCATGCAGTAGTTAACGAAAAATAATGACAAGATTTCACTGGCAAATTCAAGATGGCCGCCTTGTGGCCATATTGGATTTTTCAATCAGACCACAAATTGTATCTTGCACAACTAGACCCCAAGGGGAACCTCTGTACCAAATTTGAGAAAGACCCATGCAGTACTTCCTGAGAAATCGAGATAACAATGTTTCATCTCGAAATCCAAGATGGCCACCTGGTGGCCATATTGGATTTCTGAATCAGACCACAAAAGTATCTTGCACAACTAGACACTAAGGGGAACCTGTGTATCAAATTTGAGAAAGATCCATGCACTACTTCCTCATAAATCACGATAACGAAGTTTCATAGGGAAATCCAAGATGGCTGCCTGGTGGCCATATTGGATGTTCGAATCAGAGCAGAAAAGGTATCTTGCACAACTAGACCCCAAGGGGAACCTGTGTACCAAATTTGAGGAAGATCCACAAAGTAGTTCCTGAGAAATTGCAATAACAACGTTTCATGGGGAAATCCAAGATGGCCGCCTGGTGGCCATATTGGATTTGTGAATCAGACCACAACAGGTATCTTGCACAACTAGACCCCAAGGGGAACCTGTGTACCAAATTTGAGAAAGATCTATGCAGTAGTTCCTGAGAAATCGCGATAACAATGTTTCAATGGCAAATTCAAGATGGCCGCCATGGCGGCCATATTTAAAATTGTATCGACACAGCATGAACAAATTCTGGTGTACTCATTGGGGGGAACATGCATGCCAAGTTTCAGCTTAATCGGCCAAGCGGTTTCAGAGAAGAAGATGTTTACGGACGACGCACGACGCACGACGCACGATGGACGACGCACGACGGACGACGGACGACGGACAGTCAGGCCATGACATAAGCCCATCGGGCCTTCGGCCCAGATGAGCTAAAAAGTTATATGAAAGTGATCTGTGAAATGATACACCATGATGGATAAATTGCCGTTATTTCGTACAATTCAGTTGTTGTACGCGCGCGAAAAAAAGAGAATTTATGCGGAGTGAGCCGTTAATGCTTTTCCTGCCCCAATTTAAAATGAACATACTTTATCATATGATGTCAGTTAAAATGGTCAATGGATATGTAAAACAGGAATATATACGAACCTCGTATGATACCTTGATATAAACCACACACACAGCTTCTTCCCAGCCACTCGTCTGAGATTAGTCGCAGAAAATATTTACTTCACCTTCAACAGATATGATGACCAATCATTGCTGACTTGTCCAGTTGACTGCAGCTTATATTGCCTGATCAGGAAAGACACATAGAACGATACGAATTTTGCCAACGTTACACAGTGTATTCACTAATTTATCATGTGCATGGGTTTGAGAAAGTAAGGAAAAGCCAATCGAATGCCTCCTGCTTTACAAGGGAAGTACCAGCCGATTCCCTTTGTTTATATTCCGCACTGCCATGCAGTGGAATGTAATGCAAAATGTTTTGCTAGATAAGTCGATATACCGATTGTGCAGCAGCCACAATCCTTCATAACATAATGGCTAACGTATAATGGGTATTCTTGGGGACACAATATTCATCTCCGACTGTCAACGGATACAAAAACTGAATTCAAGAAGTGAAAGCACTCCTCCATGCTCTTGTGAACACGGTTCATCCACACACATCCATATAATATACAGACAATCGAGTTCCGTTTGTCAGTCAATCTTCAAATTTAAATCTGTGCACACTTTAATTGCTCTTCAAACTGTAAAATTAATTAATATATTTCAAATTAACCCGGGTACAGGCGATCGATCCAGAATCATCAGGCCTAACAGACCTAATGATATCCACCCACCTTCAGTCTTCACCGAGATGGTGTTCATATGAACATCCACAACGAAAGTCCACAACGGATTTGATATTTAGAAAATCATGATGTCTTCACGGCATCGCTGAGAACTGTTGAGGGGTTCTTTCTTGCAGGAAACTAGCATTATGTTTATGTATACTATGTTTTTTTTTTAATTTGGTGCTTATGTGAAACAGACTATTTGAAACATGGAAGCGGACATTTTTTTAATGGACAAGTTGGACGCTTTTGACGTCCAGCGTACATTCACTTGCTCTCCTACGGTTTAACTTAGGGGTTGAGTGGTACTGCTGACGTCGTTGAGCCATACTATTAGGGCCACGTGTTCGAATCCCACGCCGAGGTGACCCATCCTGGACTAGTATCTCTGCCCTACGCAGACGGTTGGACGGTTCAAATGAATAACTTGCATGGAATAGTGGAACTCGTCTTTTTGAAACCCTAGATAATTGTTGTTTTCCTTACATATTTCCGTGTATTTATTTCAGAGAACTTTGTTTATTTACACATCGGTACATAGACTCACTGTACAGCCGGTTTATTGTGGTGTAAATTTCTTTGCATAAATTACGAAGTGCATAAAGAGAACTAACGGTTTCAATATATTCCTTTATGTTAATATAATTAGGTCCTAATTATCTGTTCGCTTTTTATGTGAAAGATTTTCCGATTCATTCGACGTATTGTTTGGTGAATGTTGCCTTATTGTCACATCAACATCAGTCGCATCACTTTCTACTTCATTAGAAATTTGTTAAGTTATTCTGCATGTCAACTCCATTCTCTGTTTCCCAAACATCAGTGTTTTGTGCAAGTAACTATCAGGTTTTCTAGCTCATTAGTATCAATGAGGCTGCTTTTAAACATATTTTCTGTGTATAATACAAAATGACTTGGAATTACAAGCGTCTAGTCCGTCATTCATAATCCAGCCGTCGTCCATTAGAGAATATCCGCGTCCATAATCCAAAGACCTATTCCATTTTCCATATAACAGTATTAGCACCAAATTCAAAAAGACAATCATAGTATACATAAACATAGGCTTGTTTCCTGCAAGAGAGAAGCGGTCAACAGTTTTCAATGATGCCGGCAAGACATCATGATGTTCCAAAAATATCAAATCCGTATCGCTGATCAGTATTCTTAATCCGTAATATTCGTTTTAGAGTGATTCGGTGATTGTTAATTTGCTTTTCGTCGTTTTGAACATTCAAAGCTTGTTGACATGCACCTATAGCTGCCGTAGTATGAACTGGTCCCTTGGATGTAGATTTCGGACACGTGACTTGATTGATGGGTCAACCCATTTTTTGTCATGGCACAGGGGGCTAACTCATAATAATATGAGAATACATTCTTCTACACGAAACATCTCAACAATTTTGCCGTTTGCAGTATAGCAGAATAGAAATAAAGGCTCGTTTACAGCGGTAAAACAAGTAGGATAAATCGCGATGGAACAGAACGAGTTCTCACTTTTCATCACTAAGGCCTGCGGCCTCCGTGACCGAACTAATTGGACTCGTTCTCTGTGGTGTCAATTTCGCACACGTGACTTTATTAATGGGACAATCCATTTTGTGTCATGGTGAAGGACTTGTGCGATATAACCGGTGGCAGATAAATACGCACATTTTCAATAACCATGAACCTTAATAAATGTAAAAGAAACATACATGTAGTTTTAAACAAAATCTATTTGAAGAAAAAATAAACCCATTCATCTACCATCAGACATCGAACAAGCCAGGAAAATGTAGAAAACAATAAAACTTTAAATGCGGTCCGCGATGTCAGTGTATCCGACCTAACCAATCCACTAAACGACTTGAATTGGGTGAAATAAGGCGCGGATTTCTATAAAATTTCACTGATCTATCCATGAATATTTTATTGTTATGCATGCTTGGATTAAATATTTTGCACTCGGTATATCAGCGAATAGTTTTGCACAGAAAGTAAAACTCCAGCGTCTTTTACCATCAGCGCAGTTTTTCGAGGTCGCGTAACAGCAATTGCGTGGAACGCGATCTGCTATACAAGTTGGTCAAGGTATCGCCTTTGGCTCACAAATTGGTTCACTTTGAACATGACTTTCAAACATATGTAAAAAGATCGGGAATGTTGACCAGCTTTCGAATCACAACAATGCACATTTTCAATAACCATGAACCTTAATAAATGTAAAAGAAACATAGTCTTAAACAAAATCTATTTGAAGAAAAAATAAACCCATTCATCTACCATCAAACATCCAACAAGCCAGGCAAATGTAGGAAACAATGAAACTTTAAAGATGGTCCGCGCTGATACTGAAACATCTTGGGAGACTGCTGTGAAAAGGCCCACATTTGGGGTCTCACTTATAGAGGAGGCCCTAAACGCAGAACCTGTTCATATTTCATATATCAAAATAATTCTATATATCTCAGGGATATTTTAAGGCCAAAACAATTGAGTGTTGAAAAAGAAATTTGACTGACTGACCTGTAATCGGCAACAACAACGACGCTCACACGTGGGCTCATTTTCCACAAAATACATCAACTTCAGCTGACGGCTCATGTATCCACTACGCAAATGAGATGTTTATATTCACTACGACTCTGTCAAATAACCCCAGTAGCTTTCAAAAGTGGCATTTATGTGCCCATCGCCAGCTGGATTTCAATGTAACGTGTCGTCTGCAACAGTGACGAAAATGGCGCTCAAAGGATAGCCTCGATCCGAAGTGCATGGTGTCATCCCCAATTCACCTCTAAATTCTATATTTTTCTGAATTCATCCATCCTGATTTTCTATCAACCTTCAGACTGAATTCATATCAACATAATAAAAAAAAATGCCATTTTCGTTTTTAAAATCAAGTTTTGAGGGGAATTCCAGTCTGTGACCTATAAAACATTGGGAAACTCCCTCGTTTTTTCTACGAAACAGTGCGGAGCATCCCTAGCGTCTTTTACCATCAGCGCAGTTTTCGAGGTCGCGTAACTGCAATTGGATGGAACGCGGTCTGCTATGCAAGATGGTCAAGGCATCGCCTTTGGCTCACAAATTGGTTCGCTTTGAACTTGACTTTCAAACATATGTAAAAAGATTGGAAATGTTGACCAGCTTTCGAATCACAGCAATGCAAGATAGCTTAAATTCGAGTTAAAGTGTCAACAATTTTGCACTCCGACTCTGCGAATATATCGGGTTGGGAGTATAAAGTTCGAGATCTGTATTAAGTGTTCGATTTCAATATTTTAATAGCATTCCAAACTCACTTGATCACATACATTAGAAGTATGGGTTAATTGAGTTCACAGGAAAAAGATTTGACTTCTATTTTGTAATGGGGCACCTCGAAACCCACCAAGGGATCGTTTTACTCCATCTCTTTCTGGTGGTGTGTGTTCATTCTATGAATGTGATTGCACCCAGGTCGGATCTTACGGGACCAACCGGATGTGACCATTTGGGAAACGCCCTAATATACCCAGCTGTCACCCGTCACCACATGACTACGTGCAAGAGTTTCTACTTAATGTTTGTGTCGTTTGCATTATCATATTATTTGCACACGTTCTTGCTATATTTGCATCATAATATTTCGCATTAGTACTATTCCATCTACAATATATCCACGCAGTCTGGGTGAATGTTTGACTGTTTATCCTTCACACACTCAGGGTGTCAAATGTACATATACTATTGTTTCTCTGGCTAATTGTTCGATTTAATTTGTACTCTGCCTCTTATGGTGTTTGTGCAATAAATACTTGAACTTGAACTTAATTGCGTTCGGATGATAGACTAGGCGTCATCTTCTACCAATAGACGGCACTTTATAGGCGATTCAGTGCAGATAATTTGAGGTCGTGGTAATATTGATAATCCACGTGCTCAGCTGCACTCGCCCAAAGGAGGATAGACTAATCTGTATACTGCGATGCGACCATTATAGATGATGTAACGGGCCAATCAACACTAATCTATTAGGAAATCCACGGTTCACGCTTTAGTTGGAAGTCTTGGAATGTTGCATAGGTGATTGTTAATTTGCTTTTCGTCGTTTTGAACATTCAAAGCTTGTTGACATGCACCTATAGCTGCCGTAGTATGAACTGGTCCCTTGGATGTAGATTTCGGACACGTGACTTGATTGATGGGTCAACCCATTTTTTGTCATGGCACAGGGGGCTAACTCAATATAATATGAGAATACATTCTTCTACACGAAACATCTCAACAATTTTGCCGTTTGCAGTATAGCGGAATAGAAATAAAGGCTCGTTTACAGCGGTAAAACAAGTAGGATAAATCGCGATGGAACAGAACGAGTTCTCACTTTTGATCACTAAGGCCTGCGGCCTCCGTGACCGAACTAATTGGACTCGTTATCTGTGGTGTCAATTTCGCACACGTGACTTTATTAATGGGACAATCCATTTTGTGTCATGGTGAAGGACTTGTGCGATATAACCGGTGGCAGATAAATACGCACATTTTCAATAACCAAGCTAGAACCTTAATAAATGTAAAAGAAACATACATGTATTTTTAAACAAAATCTATTTGAAGAAAAAATAAACCCATTCATCTACCATCAGACATCGAACAAGCCAGGAAAATGTAGAAAACAATAAAACTTTAAATGCGGTCCGCGATGTCAGTGTATCCGACCTAACCAATCCACTAAACGACTTGAATTGGGTGAGATAAGGCACGGATTTCTATAAAATTTCACTGATCTATCCATGAATATTTTATTGTTATGCATGCTTGGATTAAATATTTTGCACTCGGTATATCAGCGAATAGTTTTGCACAGAAAGTAAAACTCCAGCGTCTTTTACCATCAGCGCGGTTTTTCGAGGTCGCGTAACAGCAATTGCGTGGAACGCGATCTGCTATGCAAGTTGGTCAAGGTATCGCCTTTGGCTCACAAATTGGTTCACTTTGAACATGACTTTCAAACATATGTAAAAAGATCGGGAATGTTGACCAGCTTTCGAATCACAACAATGCACATTTTCAATAACCATGAACCTTAATAAATGTAAAGAAACATAGTCTTAAACAAAATCTATTTGAAGAAAAAATAAACCCATTCATCTACCATCAAACATCCAACAAGCCAGGCAAATGTAGGAAACAATGAAACTTTAAAGATGGTCCGCGCTGATACTGAAACATCTTGGGAGACTGCTGTGAAAAGGCCCACATTTGGGGTCTGACTTATAGAGGAGGCCCTAAACACAGAACCTGTTCATATTTCATATATCAAAATAATTCTATATATCTCAGGGATATTTTAAGGCCAAAACAATAGAGCGTTGAAAAAGAAATTTGACTGACTGACCTGTAATCGGCAACAACAACGACGCTCACACGTGGGCTCATTTTCCACAAAATACATCAACTTTAGCTGACGGCTCATGTATCCACTACGCAAATGAGATGTTTATATTCACTACGACTCTGTCAAATAACCCCAGTAGCTTTCAAAAAAGTGGCATTTATGTGCCCATCTCCAGCTGGATTTCAATGTAACGTGTCGTCTGCATCAGTGACGAAAATGGCGCTCAAAGGATAGCCTCGATCCGAAGTGCATGGTGTCATCCCCAATTCACCTCTAAATTCTATATTTTTTCTGAATTCACCCATCCTGATTTTCTATCAACCTTCAGACTGAATTCATATCAACATAATAAAAAAAAATGCCATTTTCGTTTTTAAAATCAAGTTTTGAGGGGAATTCCAGTCTGTGACCTATAAACATTGGGAAACTCCCTCGTTTTTTCTACGAAACAGTGCGGAGCATCCCTAGCGTCTTTTACCATCAGCGCAGTTTTTCGAGGTCGCGTAACTGCAATTGGATGGAACGCGGTCTGCTATGCAAGATGGTCAAGGCATCGCTTTTGGCTCACAAATTGGTTCGCTTTGAACTTGACTTTCAAACATATGTAAAAAGATTGGAAATGTTGACCAGCTTTCGAATCACAGCAATGCAAGATAGCTTAAATTTGAGTTAAAGTGTCAACAATTTTGCAGTCCGACTCTGCGAAAATATCGGGTTGGGAGTATAAAGTTCGAGATCT
>JAVTVY010012586.1:0-52981 GCA_036873755.1 Hanleya hanleyi
AGTCGAGTGAAGTATCAATGTGAAGCCCATGTGAGGGGGCATCCCACTGGGTGGGTATGGGGTTGGAATATGGTCATTCTGCGCATGCGCGGTAGACCAAGGGTATGAAAATAGACGTTTTGGGATCTAGGTGAGCCACTAGTGGGTCGATGGAGTCGTATGAGGTATCAATGTGAAGCCTATGTGAGGGGGCATCCCACTGGGTGGACGTGGGGTCGGAATATCGTCATTCTACGCATGCACAATAGACAAAGGGTATGAAAATAGACGTTTTGGGATCTAGATGAGCCACTAATGAGCCAATGGAGTTGAGTGAGGTATCCATGTGAAGCCTATGTGAGGGGGCATCCAATTGGGCTAGGGTCTCGACCGTTGTCCATATTCTGCGCATGCGCAGACAGGGAATTCTGGGAAAAGGGTATGGGCATAGACGTGTTAGGGTTTAGGTGAGCCCCTAATGATCCTATGATGTCGTATGAGGTCTTATTTTGAAGCTGTCATAAGGGAACATCCGCCTGGGCTAGTGTGTCGTTCGTTGTCCATAGTCTGCGCATGCGCAGTCTGGCCGTAGTATAGAAATAGACGTGTTGGGGTTTAGGTGGGCTACTAGTAGGCCGATTGGATCGAGTGAGGTATCAATGTAAAGCATACGTGAGGGAGTCTCCAACGGGCTGGGTGTGACGTGGAACTGACGTCATTCTGCGCATGGGCAGTAGAGAAAGTGTGTGGAAATAGACGTTCTGGGGCCTAGGCGAGCTACTTTTGGGTCGATGGAGTCGAGTGCGGTATCCATGTGAAGCCTATGTGAGGGAGCAATCGCCTGGAGTAGTGTCTCGGCCGTTGTCCACATTCTGCGCATGCGCAGACAGGGAATTGTGGGAAACGGGTGTGGAAATAGACGTTTTTGCGGTCTAGGTGGGCCACGAATGGTCCGATGGAGTCCAGAGAGGTATCAAAGTGAAACATTCGTGAAGGGGCATCCAGTCATGGATGGGTGCATGTAAAATTAGGGGTATGACGTCACTTCCGGTTTGGGTGAATGGGGCGTAACCTGGGAACATGATAGGACATGGGGTTTTTCCCGCCAGAATTTCGCTGACCTCTGCGCCTGCATCCGGGTATGCATGAGGGTCTGTGTGTGAATGGGGTGTGACCTGGGAACATGATAGGAATGCATGTACTGACCTGTCTGTGGGGGGTTTTCCCGGCCCGGCCCGGCCCGCCCCGGCCGCAGCGCGCGCGCGCGGGAGTGATCTGATGCCGCAGCGCGCGCGCGCGGGTTATCCGGAAGTGCGCGGCATCACCGGAAGTGCGCGGATGAATGTCGGGTCAAAAAGTTAAAGGTCACATCCAGGTCAAAAGGTCCAGGGTCGCCCTTTCGGCAAGGTTCGGCGACAATGTTGCGGCATCGATATACAGAGCTTGAACCCCAAAAGGGGATTGTAAATTAACCTGGGAAGCATGGGCAGTTCCATTTGGACCAATCAGCGGTCGAGAAAAAGAGCCAATGAGCGATCGATAAAAGAACCAATGGACGGGTACTAGAATTTCGCTCACGTCTGCGCCTCCATCCAGGTACTGGGATGCTTTCGCCTACGTCCGCGCCTACATCCGGGTTCTTGTACACCTGGGTAATGTTTTCTGGACATGGATGGGTTACCTTTGGCTCCATTCTAGGCCACTGATTGGCTAATACGGTGTTCAAAGCCAGTTTCATGCATTATGCTCATATAGAAAACACACAAGACAGGGTTTTTTGGTGAGATCTCATTTTGTTTTTTATTCAGTAACAACAACAACGTGAGAACAACCACGTGAAAACTGAAGCCCAGAACAGGGGGCTTGTACATTGAAAGAACTGAAGCCCAGAACAGGGGGTTTGCAAACTTAAGCCCAGAACAGGGGGCTTGTACATTGAAAGAACTTAAGCCCAGAACGGGGCTTGTACATTGAAATGATGGGCGGCCCAGCCATATACGAGTACATCGCGGTCCTCGGCCTTGGGATACTCGTCAAACATCTGTACGATGGTAGATAAGGGTCTTCCCCGGCATCGATGGTACAGATAAAACAAGCAATATTGTCCGCACACGCTACTGGCCAGGCTTTGCAACGTTTGACTGTTCCAACACCACGTCTCTGTGCCTTGATCCATGAAGTCTGTTAAATCGGGATGGAGGGGTGGCAGGCCGTACGGGTCAAAGTATTCGCCCTGTTGTTCTGTCAAGTACACACCCACCCAATGTTTACCGGGCCGATCCATCGGGTCCGTGTTGAGAGCGTATGCAGCAGGATACACACGGTCTAATGGGAACACATCTCGGGCGAACACCCCTTGAAAGACCATACGTGTCTCTGGGTCATTCTCCAGCACGGTGGTTATCTGGTCTGTATCCATGTTAGGTGGAAAAGTCACACAGGACGTTGCGCGCTTTGTCCACTTGAATGATGTTGTCAAACGCGGCGTAGCAGATCACATTGACGGTGGTCGCGAGGGCTCGTAAAAAGTGGATTTCCAATCGTAAATTGCCGTGCTTGGCCAGGGCCAGCTGATGGTCGTTCTCTAAGGTGGGGGTCAGATCGAAACAGAACAACGTGTGTCCGTTCGCGTAGTCCTCCCGACTGATCAAATTCCCTTCGTCCTGGTTGATTTGACCGGTGGCTGTAAACAGGCTCTGATAGGCTCGAATGAAATTCCTGCGCCCAAAGTTCGGTGTTAAGGCCGTGGCTGGGACCTGTTGTCCATCCACATGCATGTCACAAAATTGATGCCGAAATGTTTAAAGTCAAACGGATTCTCTGGGTAGGCTCCGCTGAAACTGGTATTTTCCACACAGGTCAGGATCAATCGCTTGGGTAGTTCCCCCAGGAACAGGTTTTCTTTGTTGGCGCCCATATTTCCAGCAGGCACAGAGAACACTTTGGTTTGTACACGTCGGATAGGGTACTAGGCTGGTTTTGTTTCCAAGGCTTTCATGTGTCCCAATTGAACGGCTGGATTCGGTTTCACTTTTCGGACATACAGGACTGCGTCCTGGTTAACAATCTTATAGTCAGCTGCATGCCCCTCTACGTTAGTGGCCATCAAGGCGAAGGTCGGAGGCACCCGTATCAGTCGGATTTTGATGGGGATCTTGTTCAAGAGCTACCGGTCTTGCATGAACATGTCTGCGTGCAATCGACCCATGAGATCCACAGAGGCACTGTTCGCAGGGACAGCCTTCCGTTTGTTATATCCCACATTGTCCACCGTGTCCATGTGCTCAGGTGTGTCCTGGTAAAATAAAGCGGCTGTCAGCTGAGATTTTTTAGCCTCTCGGCCATACGACAACAGTGTCTCGATGTAGGCTCGATAGGGGTACGTGTTGGTCGAGTCACTGATGAGTTTGTCGCTGAGAAAAATATCCACCTGTTGAAACATCGAGTGCAGCCAGAGATTCGTCGGGCCCACCGTTGCAGCTTGGATGATTCTGGAGCTATCCCCATTGACCACCTTGGCTTTCACATACAAGTATGTATGGGCTAAATCCACATAGGCCGTATCCGCATTACTGATGGTGAACTCGATGGGCCCTGTTTCGATGATGCTGGAGAGCGGGAGATGCTCCACCCATAATCCTTGTTCGGCACTGGTCTGTATGGGCGGCACGGTCCACAAATCAAATTCACTGCTGGTGGAGGGGCAGGACTCGGCGTGGATCAAGGACATGTTTTAAGAAAAGATATCCTTTGTCTTCTTCGATGTGCGTCGTCGCTGGGTCGGTCGTCGACTGGTGCGTGGTCTCGGTGGGGCAGCTCTTTTATTCCCTACGGTGCGTTGTGCTTTGGCCACCAAGACGCCTCCCGCTTCTTTGGCCCGCCGTTTCAAGGATTCTTTGGGTGCCGTACCCGCGTAGCGCTTGTTTGCCGATTGCTTTCACTCCGCGCGTCACCAAGGGCAGGAACGTTTTGACGATGCTGCCGAGTATGTTCCCCAGCCCATGTCCTCGTTGCATGCGTGCACCGCTAAAGACCGGAAAGCCACCCCCGGCCTGTTGGGCATAATAGTCCATATAGCTGCGTGCATCGCTCTCGTAAGACACCTTCATTATGCAAAGTGGGGAGCACGTGCTTGTCGAAAATGAAGTGTCAGCACCACTTTCCCGCGTTCGAATGCCACCGGTCGTCCCGTGTCATCTCTTATATCCACCGTGATAGTGTTGATGTCGGTTTGTCGTACGGGCAAGTAGAGCATGTGGGTGAAACTGTGGGTGACTTGATCTCCATACGTCTTTTTAATGGGGACCACCCGTAACAGAGGTGTGTTGATATCGCCCACGATGTGGTTGTCCACCACGTCCGAGTAGACGTAGAGTCCGTACATACCCGACTTCATATCCATCGGGATCTCGCCTTGGTGGGCGGTGGGACCAGCGAACGTCTGTAGATCGAAACCCAGCATTTGCTGTAGGATTGGACTCAGTACGACACTCGCGTTGGGGGTGACGATAAGCTGTGCCTTGTCGTTGTGTGCGTTGTAATCGAAGTCCACGTGATTCTTGAAGGGAAAGGATTTGATGGGTTTTGATGTATTCGTGACCTCCCGTAGAGCCTTATAATGCAACAGTCTTGACAGCCCACCCATGAACTCCTTGGGAGTATCGTATTGGCCTTCGGGGAGGGTGAGTCGGGTGACTTTTCCTTCGTAGGTCACCTCGTACCACGCTTCATTGGCTCGCACGTTGTACCACGAGTAAGGGTATTGGATATCCACGAGGCCACATTCCCATCGTCCAGGTAAATGCAACGGTTGCGGTAACTGGGTGACGTACTTGGCCAAGGTGTTGTCAGGAAACACATCCAGCGAACTGTTACTGGGTAGGGTGAGGTAAAACATGGCGACTGAGCTGTCCTGCTGCTGCTGTTGGTTTTAATAGGTGTTCCAGGCCTTGGGCGGTTGTGTCCGGCGTCGTGTTCGTCGCCTTCACTTGCTACGTGTCACGGCTCTGGAGATGTGGGGTGTCCTGATCAAGGGTGGATTTTTAAAGGCCTGAAAAGAAGGTGCCCGTTGTGGTGGTGTTTTGGGGGGTGCCTCCGGTTCCCATTCGGATTCCCAAGAAGGTAGTGGGCCACTCGGCGATTGCTGGGTTCGCTGCATAATGGCCCAGCGGTGGGGGTTCCCCATAAATTCCTGTGGTACATGCATGTCTTTCAAGCCTTGAGCGAAGACCTCCCATCCTCGAGGATCCGTGTGCGACCTGCGTTGACGCATCAGGTCATTCATTAAATCCGTCATGTTGGTGCCAGGAACCACCTGATTCTGTACCAGTAGTTCGCCTTTATCATTCCAAGTCATGTTAGGATTCTGTTTCATCCGTTGTAATACCAGGCCAGCTTGTTTCTTGAACGATGCAGGTACACTCTTCAGCACTTCGTCTTCCACCCACTGCGGGGCTGTGGGTGCTACCCCTGGTAATGGCGGATATACCGATTCCCATCGTTGTGTTTGGCAAAGGCGCTCATATCGACCAAATCCGCTTGCCACTGGGCATCTATTCCTCCCACGATGACCCGGTTCCGTAGAAAATGGCGACGGACAGATCGATGTAAGGTATAGGTGTCTTGTTTTCTTAACCAATCTCGGACTTGGGCACGTTGTATCCCCTGGGGTTTGGCCGCTCGATAGAGAGCCGACAATGCACTATAGGCCGCCGGACTGTCGGGACTGTAGTATAAGTTATCCAACACCTTCTCCCAGCGCTTCATGGTGACAAATGATGATGGACCCTGGCTCTATCGTTTATTTATAACGGGTATATCTTGGACCGGAGTTTCTTTCTGATTTTCTTCGTTGGCTTCCACAGTGTCCATGGTAAATGACCAGTCCAACTCGTCTGATGACCGCTTGATAAACACTTGATCCACATCTACTACGGCATCTTCCAATGCAGACCATAGATCAGGGTGAAGGGTAAAATGCACTGTACCTCCATCTAGCCGAGCCAATTGAGCAAAGAAAGGGCCGCGTCGGATGTACACATCGTGACACAAGTGGATGAGGCCGCCGTCCAGTTCACCAGACAACACGCGTTTGAATTTGGTCCAGCCCTCTCGGGACAGACGAATGTGGGCCGGGCATGGTTGTGTAGGGTCCGCATCACAGATGTCTCCCACCTCCTCCATGATATCGACCGTATCCGCATACACGTGCAGGAAAACCCCGAGGGTCAAGCTGAGATACGCCAGTATTATATGCTCCGTCATGGTCAGTACGTGAATGGTACTAGATTTGACTGTCTCGCGTATTTATAGGGAGAACCCCGTGAGATCAAAGGATCGGGTGGTCAAAGTCTAGCCGGGTAATCAATGGCATCGTCGTCTGGTTCATGGCTAGACATTTGTTCATTGGGTTCTGCCGCTGCTTCTCTCAGGGCACGAGCCCACTCCAACTCGTCTGATGACCGCTCGTCCGGTGTAAACAGCTGGTCCACGATAGGCACCACTTTCTCGAAGGCTGTCCACAGATCGGGGTCTAGGGTGAAGCCTCGCGTAGGGTCTTGGTAGCGGCCCAGGCGTGGGAAGAAGGGTCCACGGTGTACGTAGATGGCATTGTCTATGTGGATGAGGTGTCCGTCGAGCTCGCCGATCAACACCCGTTTAAATTTGGTCCAGCCGTCACGGTGTAGCGTAACCGTATTCGATAAAAGTCCATGTCGTTTCGGTAACGTCCGTGTCTTTTCGGTAACGTCCGTGTCTTTTCGGTAACGTCCGTCATCCGGGTATATATGAGGGTCTTGAGGGGGGACGACTGTATTTGACGTGTTGCATGTCCTTTTTCTCGGCGACGTCCGTGTGTATCATCCGGGCAATTCACGTCTGCGCCTGCATTGGGATATGTATGAGGGTCTTCATGCGCGCGCGCGCGCGCTGCGGATTCACCCACGCACTTCCGGATAACCAGCGCGCGCGCGCTGCGGCATCAGATCACTCCAGCGCGCGCGCGCTGCGGCCGGGCCGGGCCGGGCCGGGCCGCGCCAGGCCGGGAAAAAACCCCACAGACAGGTCAGTACATGCATTCCTATCATGTTCCCAGGTCACACCCCATTCACACACACAGACCCTCATGCATACTCGGATGCAGGCGCAGACGTCAGCGAAATTCTGGCGGGAAAACCCCCCACAGACAGGTCGGTACATGTCCTATCATGTTCCCAGGTTACGCCCCATTCACCCAAACCGGAAGTGACGTCATACCCCTAATTTTACATGCACCCATCCCTGACTGGATGCCCCTTCACGAATGCTTCACTTTGATACCTCTCTCGACTCCATCGGACCATTCGTGGCCCACCTAGACCGCAAAAACGTCTATTTCCACACCCGTTTCCCACAATTCCCTGTCTGCGCATGCGCAGAATGTGGACAACGGCCGAGACACTACTCCAGGCGATTGCTCCCTCACATAGGCTTCACATGGATACCGCACTCGACTCCATCGACCCAAAAGTAGCTCGCCTAGGCCCCAGAACGTCTATTTCCATACACTTTCTCTACTGCCCATGCGCAGAATGACGTCAGTTCCACGTCACACCCAGCCCGTTGGAGACTCCCTCACGTATGCTTTACATGGATACCTCACTCGATCCAATCGGCCCACTAGTGGCCCACCTAAACCCCAACACGTCTATTTCTATACTACGGCCAGACTGCGCATGCGCAGACTATGGACAACGAACGACACACTAGCCCAGGCGGATGCTCCCTCATGACAGCTTCAAAATAAGACGTCATACGACACCATAGGATCATTAGGGGCTCACCTAAACCCTAACACGTCTATGCCCATACCCTTTTCCCATAATTCCCTGTATGCGCATGCGCAGAATATGGACAACGGTCGAGACCCTAGCCCAATTGGATGCCCCCTCACATAGGCTTCACATGGATACCTCACTCAACTCCATCGGCTCATTAGTGGCTCACCTAGATCCCAAAACGTCTATTTTCATACAGCTTGTCTATTGCGCATGCGCAGAATGACGATATTCCGACCCCACATCCACCCAGTGGGATGCCCCCTCACATAGGCTTCACATGGATACCTCATACGACTCCATCGACCCACTAGTGGCTCACCTAGATCCCAAAACGTCTATTTTCATACCCTTGGTCTACCGCGCATGCGCAGAATGACCATATTCCAACCCCACACCCATCCAGTGGGATGCCCCCTCACATAGGCTTCACATTGATACTTCACTCGACTCCATCGGACCACTAGGGGCTCCCCTAGACCCCAAAACGTGTATTTCCATACCCTTGGTCTACCGCGCATGCGCAGAATGACGATATTTCAAACAAACCGGAAGTTACGTCATACAGAGGTCACGCTCCATTCACCCAGACCGGAAGTGACGTCATACCTACGCAGAACACTCCTGCGCACACCTCCTCATGACCTCCACCATAAACCGGAAGTGAAGTCATTACATCCGGGTGAAATGGGGTCGGATCGGGGTTCTACCTACTACAGGGGTAAAAGCGTTCGGTGTCCGGTTTTGCACGTATATTATCGTTCTATTATCGTTTGAAACGCGTTTCAATAGCGTTCTAAACGCGTTTTGTATTCGTTTCGTTTG
The DNA here is from genome assembly GCA_036873755.1 of Hanleya hanleyi. NCBI lineage: Eukaryota > Metazoa > Mollusca > Polyplacophora > Lepidopleurida > Hanleyidae > Hanleya > Hanleya hanleyi. The sequence continues at coordinate 8,619 of JAVTVY010012586.1, forward strand.
CTTCTCAAAGAACGCGTTTATACCTCGCAAACGCGTTTGATCATCGGTATGTTCATTTATCTTTGGTTTCGTTTCGCTTAAAACGCGTTTCACGAACGCGTTTATGAACGCGTTTGAAACGCGTTTTGAAACGCATTTCGAAACGCGTTTTGGAAACGCGTTTCGGAACGCGTTTTATTGTTGTTGTTGTTAAATAAGCATCACCGTCCACACCACGGTTGCTTCGTCGGGCGAGAATACTATTTGGTCTGTTTTTTTTTATTTGTGCAATGGTTCGGCGACTGAGTGTTGATCAAAACCCGCATGGAGTCAAGGTCAGGCGAAATGCTTTTTCGGTTCGGTATCACACGCCTGACTAATCATTTCGCTTGGTACGGGAAGACAAATATTTCTTCGCTTGGTGAACGAAAAGATTTAAGCTTGCGTTTGAAACGCGTTTTGAAAACGCGTTTCGAAACGCGTTTTGGAAACGCGTTTCGTAACGCGTTTTATTGTTGTTGTTGTTTGGTTTGGTATTATTTGGTCTGTTTTTTTATCTTTGTACAACGGTTCGGCGACTGAGTGTTGGTCAAAAGCTGCATGGAGTCAAGGTCAGGCGAAACGCTTTTCCGACTCAGTATAACATGCCTGACTAATCATTTCGCTTGGTACTGGAAGACATATATTGTTTCGCTTGGTGAACGAAAAGATTTAATCTTAGCGCAATATATAAACGAAACGAATTACCGGACACAGAACGTGTTTACCCTTGTATATTAAAGGCTATGCCACATATATTTATAGCACAGGGATTATAATAGCGGCTGGGGAAAGCCCCGACACGTGGACTTCCTGGCCTGGTTTGCAAAATAAAAACGCAAATTTGCACAAAGTCGAACGAAAAGAGAAACCTGTTCGAAACGCGTTTATAAAACGCATTCACAAACGCGTTTATAAACGCGTTTCGATCAGAGCAAACGCGTTTGACGAGGGAAACACGTTTTGATAAAATAAAAATTAAGCGATATTGAAAGCGTTTCGTTTACTATAATCGTTTGGTAAGCGTTTGAAACGCGTTTACATTTCGTTCCGTTCGCGTTTCGTTAGGTCAAACTAAACGAAAATAACCGGACACCGAACGCTTTTACCCCTGTAGTTAAACAGATGGTAACCCCAGTATTGATTTGTCGCAATGAAGAGTTTAGTTTGGAATCTCGTACTAGTGTTTGGAGAAAATAAAACTGAGAAAACAACAATGGCGTCATTTTTATTCTCATATTATGGAAGAGGATCGAACAAATCCGTACTTTATACCAAATTTTGTTTTCAGTGCCCCTATTCAAATGCTGTGAGATATTTTCTATAGGAGCGACCATTTTCTTTTTGAACTTTCTGCAAAAGGTAATAAATGTGATATTTTGTGATTCACCATCCGAATTTAAAACATTGAAAAGGTTTTACATTCAACACAACTGCATGCCAAAGGCAGAAGCATACGACAAATCACGAATAAGAAAAAATTAACCTAATTGCACTGCATGCTACACCCAGGAGCATAAGAAATCCACAAATAACAAAATTACACTTACAATACCTAATCAAAGTACTTAAAGTACTGATGTCGGGTTTACTTGCATCAGAGGAGTTTATTAGTCCCATATTTGGGAAGAATGGTGGTGTTCACTTGACATAGGGAATCGTCCTCAAGCTGTTCGGTTTGAAGGGCCAAACTTTCACTTTTATCAAAGGGATATGAAATGGACCATTTTGTACAGCCTTCATGCTGAATTATAAGACCCGAAATAATGAAGGACTGCAGATGCACGAACACGGATTTATGGCTCACTAAAGTTGGTAAGTTGGCTTATTTTCGTATTTTTAGGCACTTTTCGATGCGGATTTTCTCTTGTTACAAAAATAGGACACCTTTAACCAAAACCAATTTTAGCTATTTTGACCAACAAATAAGTCTAAATATGATTTTGGTTAAAGGTGTCATAATTTTGCAACGAGAATTTTGGAGAGAAAATGTCGACTGTAAATGCACCGAAAAGTGCAAAATACGGCAGGTTTGAACCACTGTAAGTCTGGTTGTGTTTGTCTGTAGGTCTTGATTATTCTTTATCTTTATCTATTCAAATGGTCAATTTGGTGCTTTTTAGCCAAAAATTAGCCCCACCAGCTGTGTGTATCAAAAACGCATTGAGTGAAGATCATCTTTGTGATCTTGCACAATATATGAACCATAACTTTTGTTGTAAGGTAGCTTACCAAAGATTGAAAAATGTTCAAAAATATTAAAATTCATATTCGTAATAATAATTCATAAAGTGCCATATAGTTATAGAACAACCTCAAGAATATGTGTGTAAAGTTTGTGTATCCTGTAATTTTTGTATGGCTCCGTAAAGGACCATCGCCGATATTGGACAGATCCACATTTGTTTGACACACCGTGTACGTTGCTGTCCTCTCACCGTGACGGGACAACCACAGTTATAATCATCCAGTCTCAGCCAATGTTCACTAAATTTGCATTTTCCCGGCATCGGCAAAATTAGCCCAAAGCTAAATTCCAAACCAACGAACAATGGCGACTGCAATTTGACCAGTTCAAATGGCGACTGTTCTGATACGTAAATTAGTACAGATGTCAAGAGCGTGAGCCAATCAGCTGTCGACATTATGACCTCGACCAATACACGTCACAGAATATGAATATTAATTCAGCGGGAAACAGTCACGAGTTTAGTTCAACCAATGGACTACACAAAATATGTAAATGAGCTGTCTGACCTCGTTCCAATCTGGCGAAGGGTCACCAGCAAATACGTTTCACGGCTGTTTGGATTTTTATTCCGCAATAAATTTCGCTGAACTTCAGAGAATAACTTAGCTTTTTCCACTCATTTTGCCGGACTCTGTACATACATTTCCTCTGACTTTCCATGTCCTTTCAACGAAATTCCATTACTCTTAGCGCCTGGAATTGCATGGCTTGTGCGAGGCCTGTTGTGAATGCTGTAAGGGGCATCAAATGAGAACAGTCTCCGGGCAGGAGATCAAAACTACACATGTGCAGAAGAAAAAAGAAAAACTGAAAAGTGATACTAATGTAGGGTTTACCCTTGGTAAACCCGACAAAAATAGAAAATTTAATTTTGAGGTGTGATGAGGACAATTCAACTATAGAATAAGTTTACATTTCTCAGTCCAAGAAACTAAGACAATATGAGAAACTATATTCCTGAACAGTAAAGATGTGAGCAAGACAATCCAACTAAAATAAGTTCAAATTTCTTACTTTCAGAAAACGACAAATTAAGAAAATATATTTTAGAGCAATTGAGGTTTCATCAAGAAAACTAGAATAAGTTTAAATTTCTCATTCCAAGAAATGTAAAATATATTTTTATTAGCCACATAAGAAAAGAAAAAGAAAATAAGAGTAACTTTTTTGTTGAATACTATGAAAATATTGACTTGTTTTGAGGGGAATATGCAGTTTTGTTGCCCCGAGGTTGTGCATATTGCCAGAGCCGCATATTCCCCTCACAACAAGGCAATAATTTCATTATTATATTTATCAACTGAACTCTGTGCTAATCTATTATCCCTCGAGCAAAGTGTTGCTTTATGTTTTATCTTGCAAGAGCGCAATCCTTCCGAGTTAGTTGTTTTCAGTGGGCAATCGCCTGGAACATTATTTTTCATGCACGAGATTCCATTGATTCGGAGCTGCTTCACTATTATCGTGTAAATCTTACAACGCACGTATAGTTGTTCGATGACGCTTGTTAGTTACTCCAATAATGTACCTGGTTACGATTCTACTTGTAATTAGATGGGTGAAAAATTTATTTCTGCTGTATTCTGCAGCTAAAATCAGCTCAATTTGCAGCGCGAGCGAGAGAACGGGGCGACCGTTGTTGTAAGTATCCCCCTTATTCCATGGGGATGGAATATGCAGTTCCAGTGGGCAATATACACCCGCATGACTGGGGAATATGCAGTTTTATTATACCTCATGTAAATTCGTAAAGTTTTCATTGGTTGACAGCCTGTCACGTGTCATTCTACAAATCGTGATGTTCAGTGATGATGCAGTCATATCTTGCCTTACCGTTGAATAAATGTCATGTACCACGGCAGAGCGTTGTACATGACAAATTATTCCACGGCGACATCTGTCAGGTTAAGAGTTGCCTCCCATACTGCGCGCGCCAACATACTCCCCGAAACAAAGATTGATGTGTGTTTGTCGGCCTAGGTGTGTATACAGCGGCCCGTCGGTGATAGAAATTAGTGAATGTGATTTGGTAATTGACTGAAATAAATTTGGCATCTTTTGAAAAGGTACGTAAGATCACCGCGAACGTTACTCATCCAAATTATGCGATTGAGTCGACAAACAAACCGAGATCGAACAGTTGATCTTGACACGGCGTTTTGAAATCAACAACGGTCGCGCAGTGTTGAACACGATATGCTTATTTCACCGTACCATCCTCATTCACATGATTATAAAGTCCCCATTTTATTCAAATAGGACATTCGGTATAATAAAACAACTATTGCATGTTATAGAGTGGGACATCATGATTTGTCAGCTCTCGACAAGTGATGTACAACTCGCGCTGCGCGCTCGTTGTACATCACTTGTCTCGAGCTGACAAATCGTGATGTCCCACTCTATAACATGCAATAATTGTATATTATCTCATTACTATTTATATAGGGAGACATTCTAAAATAAATATAATAAATGTAAGTATTTTGTGAGGTTATGCGACTAGAGAGTGGCGTGAGCACGGTCGGTATTGTGAACGTCACAGAAAGCTTGTTCACAATGGAGTCCTGAGTCCTGAATTTGTTTTCTGAGTTTGTGTTAACCTTACTAATCGTACACACCTGTTACAGAAGCCCATCTTTGGTGTACCAATTAATCTCGGCAAAGTATTACATGATGACTGTGTTAGCTCGGCGCCGAGAGGCCAAGGGGCGCTGTTCTGAATAACAGTCAGGCTAGTTTAAAGAATACAAAGCAGAAGTGAAACCTTTTAGAGACCTCTTGACGCACTGGCTAAATTGGAGACTATCAAACAGACTCGACAGTTCATCTTTTCTATATGTGCCAATCGCAATACGCACATTATTGTCTTCATCGTCTAAGACTATCCACCGAATAGTCAGATCTTGGGGTCCTGCAGGTGGTCTATGCAGTTTTTGTCGACATAGGTGTCTCAAATGATTTCAGACCGTTCACCGGGATGTGGGCAACAAATGAAAGGAGGTGTTCGGTTTGACCGTATTTTTTTCCTTAGTGTGTTGCGTTTATAAACCGAAAATATAATTTCCTCTCGTTTACTTTAAAAGTTATTAGCTGGAGAGAGGAAATACTGAATTTTCATATCCTCAATTTTCACCGAGAAGAGATTTGTCAAACAAATATTACGAGTATTAGAAAATAAGCATTTGTTTGTATTTGCAATTTTTGGCGATATTCTTGAAGGGAATTCCCTTCATATATAAAATATGACACCTTTAACCAAAACGAGTCTTACATACCGAAATGCGGTAGGTTTGATTCAAAATGATACTGAAAAATCGTTTTGGTTAAAGGTGTCATATTTTCATAATATTGAAATATGTCAAAACGCTTGTAATGCTCTGATTCCTCAACTTGATAATTGTAACAGCTGCTTGGCCGAATGGTTAGAGTGTCGGACTACAGATTAAAAGAAAACCAACTGTTTCGTTCGAATCTCCAAATACCCGATTTTTTTTTTCATTCTTCCTTTTTTCTCCCATCTGCATTTTCGACATTAAAGTGCAATAGTGACGTGAAATAAAGACAGCGAACCCCTATACGCACGTACTAATCCCTTATTTTATTTTATATCGTGAATAGAATTGCACACAAACAACTCCACACACCAAGTCAGACCACTTGTTCAGTATTCGAATATTCTGATGATCCAGCAGAGCAAAAAATTAATTGTTACACATATATAATTTCGTCTTAGAGCATCGGAAAGTATAACTATGACTTGAAAAGTTATAAGGTTAAACTTGTCTGATCAAGGCCTTTATTAAGGAAATAACCCTCAACAAGTGGTGACGCTTGCTTTCCCAAGTGATTATGCATGTGCCAATGTTATCCGTACTAGAATATGAACCACATCAATTTCCCATTAGACTGGCCTCGCCTGTCTGACAAAGAGTTGGGCAATGCCTGAGCATTACGTCACAATTTACCGGCCGGCTCGGAGCGAGACAATAGAGCAGCAGAGAGCGACTCTGAAGGGAAAAATATCCATCTAAAGCGAACACCTCCTTTGATGGCAATATTTCGTATGTAGATGACTCAATTTCGGCATTAGGCGTATTCATGCGAGAGTAGATATAGATCTGCCAATAGTGGTGCACAATTTGTACCCATTGTGATACCTATACGCTGTTGGTATATGGTACTGATATGGTGTTGGTATATATCTATTCACATATTATGAATAAGAAATTCACGGAATAAACACAGTAAAATGCCAAGAATGACATCCTTAGGTGCAGTAGAACTGAAGGCGCCTTATGGCTTCTGATATTAATATACCGGTGTCCAGTTGCATTGAACTCCGATATTATTAATGAACTAAGGTACTTAATGAGATTTGGATGAAGAATAGTACCATAGGGAGTCGAAAATCCCAAGCATATACATGCCTATACGGTATGTGTCCTAATCTAGTTCTTTCGTAATTCCACCAGAATGTTTTAACTACTTACAAAGCTCTTGTTAACAAAGTGGACAAAAGATTATTTGTACAACTTCTAGAACCAGCTATACAGCTATGATACAATTATATTCCTACATTGTGAAACACCCTGCCAGAAAATACTGGCTCGGGTGAGAATCGAACTCACGACTTACGGGATACCGTCCCACTGCCCTACCAACTGAGCTAACGAGTCCAGTTGGGAACAGCTCGCTAATTCAATCCATTTCACAAGTACGCGGCATATCGCCACGATAACAAGTGATTTCTTTGGATATATATTCGAAGATACAATGTTTCGACTAATAATTTCAGTCATCTTCAGGGATAAATTATGATAATTTCAGTCGTCTTTAGGGATAAATTATGATATATCATAATTTATCCCTGAAGATGACTGAAATTATTAATCGAAACATTGTATCTTCGACCATACAGCTAAATTTGTATGATGTCTCTTTTTTTCCAGCCTGGCTACTAGCCGTACTTTTCAACTCAATTGTTTGTGCTCTTTCATGTGTATTGTGCCTCAAATTCACCAACGTATATTGATCATGTTCAGTGTGTATTTGTTTGATAGGATCTTTGGGCCTTGTGTCTCAAGCATGCAAATGCATGCAAATGAACAACCGTACCCGCGTAATGATTTTCTTCGTTCTGTTTGTTTTCTCGTTGTATTACTTATTTTTTCAATCGAACAAATACTGACCATGTGATCTTGTCTACTTAGTCCAATGCATTATCTCAAGATATAGTCAGACAACCAATTCCATTGTATATATATTTTAATTATCTCGACCGGCATCCCTTCCTTATTCAAAGAAATTAAATATTTATATATTTTATTTTCTCTGCTTCAGTTCTGCGATTTGTTTACCCGATTCAATTCACTTTTATCATCGAGCCAATCAATATGCAAGATCGACAGATTTTGTGTATTGTCTTATGTCACTCCGGTCTATTTCTGAAACAAATGAGCCGTATATATACATCATACATGTAATCGATTTATAGGTGTCATGTGTGCGAAGACGGTCGAACTGAATCTCTTGCCAAAGATTTGTCTGGGCCGGTTTATCTGGATGGCAATTGTTTTGTCGGACATACGTCTCTCGATAGCAACAATAACACCACCCACATTTTGTGATCATTCACGCAGGATTGAACGAATTTGATTAATACAGATCTAATAAATATGATTTTTCTTAAATTGTCTTATTATAAAATTTGTATTGGAACAATAGGCAAGAGGTGGAAAAAATTGACGAGGTCAGGCGAATAAAAAGTAACCATGTGACCCAGGAAAGCTTCCCTCTGCACTTCACATTCAGACCCGAGAATACGGTGGATTCGCTGACGTAGCTTTAGTATCTCAGCCGCGCTTTTATTGCAAATGTTCATGTGAAGACTATGAAATATCCACACGGGCCTCTAGCACTGACTTAAGCGGAATTTGATACGCTAGCTCGGGAGCTGTAATGACAGATCAGCTCAAACAAATAATAGTCTGATGATAATGGATGAGCACAGTGGACGTCTGCTGGAGCAAACGTATATTGCACATGGATATTCTTTACAACCTATTACCTTTTCAAAGGAGCGCTCTCTCCAAGAAGATAACTCATGTTCTTAGCTTTTCAATTTGTTCTATACTTACTCGCAAATTCGCAAGCTATAAAACTTGAAAGTTTGCTTGCTATTCAAAAACTGGAAGATATCCGAAGAAAATAAATGAGAGTCATATGTTGTCTATATGTTTCCCACATATAATGTAATGCAGGGTGGTGGTTTAATGTCACACTCAATGTTGTTTGACTCATATGGTGACAGTCGGCTGGTTGGTGGAGGAAGCCAAAGTTCCCAGACAGAACTACCGTCCGTCGGCAAGTAACTGACAAACGTGCTGGTTCAGCGGTATGAGGCTAGCGGTAACCAGCGAAGGATCTCAGACCACTCGGCCACCGAGGGCCCCTGTAGCGTAAAGCAATGTACATATAAACCCATACTTCAAAACGAAAATGCCAGAAATCGGCCATTCCGTTTTCAAGAGTCTGCCTGGACGAAAGCTAATATACTGAGCCACGACTGCTGGCAGACACATGGCCGGTTCATCTTAAATTCTGAAGGGGTTTGCTCGGTATGCATCCTCGTGTAACTACAGTATGGAATCACATCTTAATCTTCAGTCGAGTTCACAATGGAAATATTCCCTTTGTTTATGTGTCCATTGTCCAAACAATGGTCCACAACCGTGACGTTGGAGAACGCATGTATTCTCCGATATCAGGCTCTGCAGCCTTGATCCTTTATCACTTACTGAAACCAGCTGAATTCAGTTTTATAATGAACAAGGCGTTGTGTTAAGACCATATTTCTTCTTCTTTTTGGCAGCTTTTGTTAAAATCACACTCGACATAGATGGATATAATTTCTTTGCATATTTATGCCCGAGGGCTAAAAGCAATACAATACAAACATATAAGACACAAGTACACATATTGAAAATCTCTACAGTTACATTTTAAGACATAGATACAAATGCAGAAGATTTTTACTGTTACACAAGTATACCAGACCGGTACTCAATCATTTCGTAGTAGCAGGCATATGGCCATGTTTAGTCGGCAGAAGAGATGTATTAGGCCCAACACCCCCAAAGACTCATTACGTCAGAATTGAGAAGCATTCATAAATAAATTTTGCTACAGCAGTTACAATGAGTTGCGAAATCGCGGACATCAACCAAATAAACATATCATTTGTATTGTTCACCACATCAGGGATCATATTAGATGAATGTTAGTTACTGAATGGCAATTTTCACAGAAAATACTGTCAACATTTAACAATATGGAAGTAATGTTTCTATTTCATGGTTGTTTCATTGCACCAAAGTTTCATTATATCCAAAGCTCGGTTAATGCGTATGCTCAAAAATCTCTTGTATTAAAATGCGACAGTATAGAGGCGCTCAGAATTTTTATTATGAAATATGTTGTTCTCTGTGTTCACGGAAACATTTGTCAACAAATTATGTGGACCATAACCCTCAAACTGAGTTTCTTAATTTCATGCTATTGACAGAGGGTGTATTAAATATATCTCTTCGTTGTATAGTCATGTCTGGGCGATTCGTTTAAGTGCTTGGAATGATTAGACAAATCAAGACCCACCCTGGTTGCATTTAATTGCGACACAAATTGTATAGATATCAGCAATGACAAAACTATTATTGACTATTCAGTGATCCCAACAGAGGCCATTTGATTATCTGACTACATGCACATAAGTAGTATATAGACAGTATAAACCCTCCAGTTGACCGTTGACCTCAGAAATTTGCATATCACTTGACAGAGGTCAAAGGTCAATGAGTGCACTTGAGTTGACCTGTATCCTTTCATCTTGTCTTTGACCTTGGATCATGTTTAGACATGTTAGGGCTGGGGTTTTTCCCATCACGTGCTGTATGACGTCACTTCCGGTCTGGCTGAATGGGGCGTGACCTGTGAACCTGATAGGACATGCACTGACCTGTCTGTGGGGTTTTTCCCTACAATGTCGTTCACTTTCGTGTTTTTTCGGTGAGGTGCGAAGGGTACGTCCGTGTCTTTTCGGTGAGGTCCGTGGGAACATGATAGGCCATGTACTGTCTGTGGGGGTTTTTCCCGCCAGAATTTCGCTGTCGTCTGCTTGGGGTTGTCACGTGCCGAACACCTGGCTCCCCGAATTTCAACAATGTTGCACGTTCGCTACAATGTTGCGGCGACCGTGAACACCTGGTCTGGCGTCTGCGTGAGTGAGCTCACGTGCCGAACACCAGGCTCCCCGAGATCAAGGCATGTCCAGACTTGTTCTGGGTTGTGCAGTTCTGCCATGCAGAGGACGGGTACTAGGAATGCATATTAAATCTATATTACCATTTATGGGATGCATGTATTGACTTGTATTTGGGGTTTTTCCATCACGGGGAGATCACGTGGTAGTTCAAGGTCATATTGAATGATAGGAATGCATGTACTGACCTGTTCATCGGTGACCACAAACAAAAAGGGGATTCCCCTTTGGCATCGATGGTGCTGCCCTCTAGAGGCAGAGTGGGTGCATGTAAAATTTCTTCAGATATAAAATACGGAACACAGACTTTGCCTAGAATATACTCCTATCGACTCTATTCCAAAGGGCTAATATCGGTCCGCGGCCTTATCGAGGTGAGAGAGGTAGGGTGGGGGAGTGGGTATATGTAAATTTAGGATTTGTCCCGAAAATATAAAAAGCGGAACACGGACTTCACCCCTACAATAGAGGAAAACCCCTATCAACCTTGTCCAAAAGGACTAATATCGGTCCCCGGGCTTATCGGGGTCTGCCTATCAAGTCATGGGTGAGTGCACGTAAAATGAGGATTTGTCCCGAAAATATAAAAAGCGGAACACGGACTTTATCACTACAATAGAGGAAACCCCATATCAACCTTGTCCAAAAGGGCTAATATCGGTACCGGGCCTATCGAAGTGTGGGTGCATGGGTGGGTGCATGTAAAATGCGGATTTGTCCCCGAAAATATAAAAAGCGGAACACGGACTTTACCCCTACAATAGGGGGAAAATCCTATCAACCCTGTCCCAAAGGGCGAATATCGGTCCCTGGCTTATCAACAGCCCTTTATCGCTCGTTAAGGCGCTGAGACGGGCGTTAAGGCGTAAAGATAGGGCGTTAAGGTATTGAGACGGGCGTTAAGGCGTAACGACGGGTGTTGACGGGCGTTGAGACGGGCGTTAAGGCGTAACGACGGGCGTTGACGGGCGTCACTGGATTTCGATGTATTGGTGGCAATTCCATGAAAATCAGGGCTTCTGAACTAGTTCACCAGGGCGTTGAAGCGTTAAGCTAAGCGTTGACGGGCGTTACTGTCTATAAAAGCAAGTGTATTGCCAAAACACGCACATTCGACGTTCAACCATCAATATGGCTTATACTTGCTCTGAGTGCCAACGCACCTTCACCAGACGTTACGATATGATGCGACACGAGAAAAATATACATGGGATTGAAGGCTCCGAGGCACAAGAAGCCGATACAGAAATTGATGAGAGTCTATCTACTGATAAGGAGAGCTTGACCTCAAATAGTCAGCCTACATCCCAGGAAAGTGAGATTGCTGAGAGTCTATATACTGGCCTGCCCGACGACGATTAGGTCACACCGAGCAAAGATGAAAGTTTCTGAAACGGATGTACTGGACGGGAGAATAAACCATATGAAAAAAAACAACATGTTGTTGATGTTCTCTCATCTCTCATCCTTGTTGTTGTTGTTTTTCTTTCATTTGTGTATATCATGGCGTCAAGGCGTTATGCTAGGGCGTTAAGGCGTAACGACGGGCGTTAATGCGTAACGACGGGAACTCGGAGCTCGGGGATGAGGCAGGCAGGAGCTCGGAGCTCGGAGTTCGGGGCCCCAAAATTGTTGCTTTCTATACTACTCATAAATGTAAGATGAGGACCCGGATGTAAAACTGATACCCCACACGGTCCATTTGACCAGATATGGGCCCTCAATCACTCAACAAACCTCCACGAATCCCCAGAATGCCTGCTTTCTATACTACGGCCAGCGCAAAATGATGGAAACGGACGATACATTAGTCCAGTCGGATCCCACTCACAAACAAAAATTACCACCCCCCATACCCCATACAGGCATTTTCCCGTATATTGTATAATACAAGCCCCTATTGTGGAGGTAAAGTCCGTGTTACGCTTTTTATATTTTCGGGGACAAATCCGCATTTTACATGCACCCACCCATGACTTGATAGGCAGATCCCGATAAGCCAGGGACCGATATTCGCCCTTTTGGACAGGGTTGATAGGAGTTTTCCCCTATTGTAGGGGTAAAGTCCGTGTTCCGCTTTTTATATTTTCGGGGACAATCCGCATTTTACATGCACCCACACTTCGATAGGCCCGGTACCGATATTAGCCCTTTTGAACAAGGTTGATATGGGGTTTCCTCTATTGTAGTGGGAAAGTCCGTGTTCCACTTTTTATATTTTCGGGACAAATCCTCATTTTACATACACCCACCCATGACTTGATAGGCAGACCCCGATAAGCCCGGGGACCGATATTAGCCCTTTTGGACAAGGTTGATAGGGGTTTTCCTCTATTGTAGGGGTGAAGTCCGTGTTCCGCTTTTTATATTTTCGGGACAAATCCTAAATTTACATACACCCACTCCCCCACCCTACCTCTCTCACCCCGATAAGCCCGGGGACCGATATTAGCCCTTTGGAATAGAGTCGATAGGAGTATATTCTAGGGTAAAGCCCGTGTTCCGTATTTTATATCTGAAAAAATTTTACATGCACCCACTCTGCCTCTAGAGGGCAGCACCATCGAGGCCAAAGGGGAATCCCCTTTTTGTTTGTGGTCACCGATGAACAGGTCAGTACATGCATTCTTATCATTCAATATGACCTTGAACTATCACGTGATCTCCCCGTGATGGAAACCCCCAAATACAAGTCAGTACATGCATCCCATAAATGGTAATATAGATTTAATATTCATTCCTAGTACCCGTCCTCTGCATGGCAGAACTGCACAACCCAGAACAAGTCTGGACATGCCTTGATCTCGGGGAGCCAGGTGTTCGGCACGTGAGCTCACTCACGTAGACGCCAGACCAGGTGTTCACGGTCGCCGCAACATTGTAGCGAACGTGCAACATTGTTGCAATTCGGGGAGCCAGGTGTTCGGCACGTGACAACCCCAAGTAGACGACAGCGAAATTCTGGCGGGAAAAACCCCCACAGACAGTACATGGCCTATCATGTTCCCACGGACCTCACCGAAAAGACACGGACGTACCCTTCGCACCTCACCGAAAAAACACGAAAGTGAACGACATTGTAGGGAAAAACCCCACAGACAGGTCAGTACATGTCCTATCAGGTTCACAGGTCACGCCCCATTCAGCCAGACCGGAAGTGACGTCATACCGCACGTGATGGGAAAAACCCTAGCCCTAACATGTCTAAACATGATCCAAGGTCAAAGACAAGATGAAAGGATACAGGTCAACTCAAGTGCACTCATTTACCTTTGACCTCTGTCACGTGATATGCAAATTTCTGAGATCAAAGGTCAACTAGAGGGTTTATACTGTCTATATACTACTCACATACATACTGGATCAGATCATTATAATATAATATGGTTTGTCATGAATGAGTGCTTTTTGTCAGTTGATACTGCTTTAAAATTTATTCCGTCTTTTAATTTCAATGCTATATTCGGTGTTTCGATATGACCATGGGGGAGGGGGTCGTGATGGACACGCATTCACATTCATAATGGCTGGGGTTTTTTTAGCCGATAGAGTTGATCGTATTTAGAACTCAGTGCGCAGTATGTTTGCAAATATGGAATGTTCGCCTGGCATAGAGAGGGATATTGTTTGATGCGTCACGATCCAAAAGACACGTTTGCTACTTTGATTGTTTCAAGTTAGGTGTTCACCAACCGTTACATCGAAAAGCGTCACGTTGATGTTTTCATTTTCAAAGACATTGCTATTGTCGAAATAGAAACATGAACGGGACGATTTTCGATGTAACGGTTGGAATGATAAGACAAACATGGTTAAATTTTAATTGCGGCAGGAATTGCGCATATTTCATCATTGACAAAACTACCTGGCTATTCAATATTCCCAACAAAAAATCAAATCATTATAGTATAATAGGGTTTGTCAAGAATAAGTGCTTTGGGTCTAGGACAGTTCCCCACTCGGAGAGTTTCCAACTGGACATTTCCCCACTCGGACATTTCCACACTCGGACATTTCCCCTCTCGGACAACTCCCCACTTTGAATTTAACCCGCAATATTTTCCGAAGATAAAAAACTAAGAATATTATGCCGTTCATTATTATATTTCAGATAATTTTTAAAGACAATATATTCCATATGGAGATTGACACATCTTTTCATCATCTAGTCAAAAGCACGGGCTTTATTTTGATATATAATATCTCTCTTTTTTATGAACGGCCATATATGACAATATTGTGCAGATATTATATATATAATTTCTTACAATATATGGTCATGTTGAACATAAATTACTTAAAGTGCGATATTATATATGAATTGTTTTCTCATATATGTAAGAAATCACAAAATATTTATTGTTCTTCGCGGTATATAGTTTTCTCTAAAATATGCTTCTGTTTAAATAAAATATATTTGATAAATATATGAAAATATAGAATATATATACTTTGCAAAATATATATAATTTTACAATATATGGCATTAAGGTACGTTTAACGGAAGTTTGAAAAATACGCTAAACGGAAGTTGCGCGCGCTTCCGATACTGTATGTTGTGGCGAGTTTTTGATGGCAAATTGCAGTGGAAATCCTGGCGAACTAAGCTGTCAGTGTGGATCAGCTCATTGGGCAAATTCTCGCCGACCATTGTTTACAGATGTTGCTTCAACAAACAGCTACAATAGCGAGAAAACACCGATCCTGGTAAACCACATTTACGATCATACTAGAGCGCACATACTCAACTGGCCAAAGTTTGTCAACATTTATACCTAGCAGATTATTTTTCAAAATGTACCCATTTGGAGAAAACTTTTTCTGGTAGTTTTTTGAACTCGAAATTTTACCGTATTCCTCCGTCAGGGTTCGACGGTTAGAATGAGCTATGGAAAGATAAGTGCATGAGAATGAGAGGGTTTGAAAGAAGGAAATGTTAGGTGATACTTTTGCAGGTATGGGAAAAGATGAGGGCCCCTATAGGTTTGTGTGTTGGTTTGTGTTATAAGAATGTGAGATTATACACTTTGTATGTGACACTGATAAGAGGGGTCATGTGTAGGGTGGCTTGGGGGAGACGGGTTGAGTGGTGTGTTCGCACGACCAGTGCGAAGGAATGCCCAAGTCGTGATGGCGTGGCCAGATAGTGTTCTTTTAGGTTGTATCCAGGTAGGTGGAGACGCCAAACGCAATGGTCTGATTTTAATTATACCGTAGGCCTGTTTGTCTGGGATCGGTTCAGTATCTTTGATCTATACCCTTAATAAACTGTGTGGTATCGCAACGATGACGTGTCTTGTTCTTTTGTAATCGGTAACAGGATATAATACAGATAGCGGCCCAGTTTCCCAGAGGTCGCTCCAAATTCATCTTCACATTTCAAGTTAAATACTAAAAAAAAAACGTTCCGTCATTTACCTTGACCTAATGAATAGAGTGAATTGTTAAAACCGTGATACTTATTGTTCAATCACGTGATGTCATATAGCAATCAAGATAGGAGCCTGTCAACACCGTGCAGCGGGAATTTTCTTTGATTTCCAAATATAGCAAGTGGTGATGGTACAGATGTTAATTTCTTCCGAATAGCCAGCTGCACTTCTCCTAATATAGACCACGGAATATTCATCTAGCTATGACATCACCAAACCCGTATTTTGATCAGATAATGTGTTATGTTTAGCCATGGCAACACGTGTAGTGTTGGTCATATAGTTGGACTGACCGGGTCCAGTTTGTTTGATGAAGCCCCGCCTTATGTATTTTGATAAGGGGATACATTTTCGGTGTATTAGTGGTAACGTCTGAGAGGTATGTTAGACTGTGTTTGCTCAGTAAATTCGAGTATTATTCAGCTTTCTTCTAGTTTTATTTTGCATCATGCGGTTTAAAAAGCGGTTAGGCCCATTACAGCGTTTAGCTTTAGCCCTGTTAGAGAAACGTGTGTTTGTCATTCTCCCGAAGATCCATGCTAGTGCGGTAGAGCAGCTACAAGCGTGTTATGAAGACTATGAGCATAAAGAACAATCTCTGACAAGCTATAGTATTAAAGCAAGGATCCCTTTATCAAATGAATCTGAAATTTTTCATTGAACCCGTGGAAGAGAGAAGAACTCGCCACAACAACTCGGACATGCGCTCAGCGAACTTCCGTTAAGCGTATTTATCAACTTCCGTTAAACGTACATAAATCATATATATTGTAAAAGTATATATATTGAAAAAGTATAGATATTTCCTAAGTATGTTTTTTTTTTTTTTTTTTTTATATTATTTGAAAAAAAATCATATTATGGAGAAAACTATTTACTGTAAAGAACTAAATATTTTGTGATTTCTTACATATATTAGAAAACAGTTCATATTTAATTTCACACTTTAAATAATATATGTTCAACATGACCATATATTGTAAGTAAATATATTTGTAATATCTACACAATATTGTCATAAACGGCAGCTCATACGTTTTGATTTAACCAGTTAAGCACGAATGATCACATTGTCCTTTACACCATATATCTTCCCAAAATTAGTATCACCGCCGCTTGCAGCAAAATCGCTGTAGCTACTTCATGCCCACATACGGATTATTGGCCTGTCACCACTGGAATCACCCGCGTACCCAACCCTTTCATGCTGTATAGTCAGAAATTGGTCAGCTCCAGGTACAAACGGGACGACCATTTTAGTGTACGGGCTCCCGGCCTATATCCCCGATCTTAAGCAATTTTCGACAGATATTTTCGTCGTATGTGCAAAGGTTGTAATGTATATGTATGTCATATGATTGTCGTGTATGTGGGTTTGTGTATGCCCAGATATATAAAATATATACATATATGAAACGAATGAAAATATTTATAGAAAAAAAAAATAATAAACTCGGCAGAAAGGGCTATCGTGGAAGTCGTATATGTGGGCCATAATTGGCTGATCATGGGTAAATTCAAAATGGCGGCCAAGTGGTATCTCAAGAAAGTCGCGTTTTCAGCTTTTTCTGCCCATTTCTTCATATTTGTCTGACCTAAAATGATTAAAATATTTTATTTAGACAAAACTAATTATTCTCTATTCTATTTGGTAGTTTTTGAGAGAAATAACACAGAATATTATTGCAGAAACTTGAAAAAAGAGGCTATACCATGAAGCGTCCCCATTCAAAGTTCTCAACTTCTGTGAAACGTATATCGTATACCGACAGTATTGGCAAAATACGATCGTAGCGAGCAAGATCTCTGATGCTACCTTTCGTAACTTGTGTCTGATTCTGCTTAACGGTATTGATGCTGTCATCCGACAATTGCTGAAAATTGGATGTGAGATCTGTCGCCTGCAATCTCTACGTAAAAATGGATAAACTAGGTTCATAAGTCATATTGTGGATGGTGTAAAGGACCGACAGGCTTTTCCCCTCCGAGTTTGCCTAAATCCTCATTGGATACCTTTGGTCGGAAACTCCTTGATCTGAGCCTAGCTCATAAACTAATATTTTTGAATGGTAGAATGGTTGGTGACAGACTTGGCAAATTTACATGTCATACATATAATGGACGCAGTGCTGTAGACTACACTTGTGCAACTGAATCTTTATACCAATACATCAAATATTTTCATATATATCCTTTAACACCACTGTCTGACCATTGTCAACAAGCTGTATATCTCAATCTATTTATAAATCAACCTACAATTCAAACTAAACATAATCAAAAATTTCAAAAAATTAAATTTAAAAGAAAATGGACCAAAAATAGTGAGGGTTATATCCTAAACACTTACAGTATGCCTGGAATACAAATGCAGCTTAATAATTTTATGATGACATCATACAGGAAAAGTAATGCAGAGGTTGACAAATGTGTTGATGACTTCACACAAATCCTACACACTTTTAATTGTCATGCCACTGTTGTAGTAAAATCTAATAAGACCTCACAAAAGAACAAATGGCACGACAAAGAATGCAAACAAGCTCAGAATAACATGAAAAAAGGCTATAGTAATTACAATTCTAACCAAACTGATGTAACCAGACTAAACTACCATATATTAAAAAAGAATTATAAAAAACTTATTCGCTCAAAAAAACAAGATTATTATACTAACCTAGTGAACCAGTTAAGAGAATGCACATCATCTGATTCATCTAAGTACTGGAAAATCATCAAAACATTAAGTGATCAACCCAAATCAAGGATAGATGCTGATAAACATGTTCTATTGGATCATTTTATAAATTTATCTGATGTACCGGTACATAATTCAGTTAAAAATACAAATTGTCCCACACATCCAAACTCAACCACTGATAATTCATTAAACGAAACCCTGAATAAACCTATTTTAGCTGAAGAGATTCATAGTAATCTGAAGCTTTTAAGACTTAATAAAAGTCAAGGTGAAGATACTATAAGTAATGAACTACTTCGAACTACAATTCCGTTAATCATAGATCAAACGATCAAACTATTTAACATGGTACTAGACAGTGGTCACTTTCCAGATGCATGGTCAGCATCTACTATTATTCCCCTACACAAAAAAGGCAGTAAAATTGACCCGAATAATTATCGGGGCATTGCTCTTAGCAATGTTTTAGGCAAACTATTTGCGAAAATCATAAACACCAGGCTTACAACCCATCTGGAAACTAACGATCTTCTAAGTCGAAATCAAACTGGCTTCCGTAAAGATTATCGTACAACAGACAACATATTCACACTCCGCACTATAATTGATAAATATCAATCCAATAAGAAACCAGTTTATACATGTTTCGTTGATTTCAGGAAAGCTTTTGACTCTGTCAACCGCGATCTTCTTTTTGACAAATTAAAGGAAAAGGACATAAATGGTAAAATATTCTCCATACTAACATCTTTATATGATAACATCAAGTATAAACTCAAGGTCAATGATGAAATGTCGGACAGTTTCCAATCCTATATAGGAGTTCGACAAGGGTGTAGCATATCTCCAACACTCTTCAATATATTTATCGATAATATAAAAAACTTTATACCACAGGATTCTGATCCCGTACAATTGAATGGATTCAATGTATCACATCTTCTATTTGCAGATGATCTTATGTTAATGTCCGAATCGCCTGAAGGACTACAAAGATGCCTGAACAGTCTAGACATATTTTGTCAAATTAATAAACTAAACGCAAACTTTGAAAAAACAAAAATTGTTATATTCAAGAGAGGACCTAAATGTGTAGATCACAGCTGGCGATTAAATGACACAGAATTAGAAATTGCAGACAGTTACCAATATCTTGGAGTGACTTTTTTCAGAACTGGAAATTTTAATGAATGCACCACTATGTTAGGAAATAAAGGATTACGTGCATCTTATGCCCTGCATAGCAATCTAGAACATAGAAATATCCCAATAGATATTTCTTGTCATTTATACAAAACTTTAATAAAGCCAGTTATATTGTATGGTTCGGAAGTATGGGGGACAGATTATCTACTTAGAAAAAACACGGACACTTTAAATCCTGAAAAAATTCAGAATAGATTCTGCAAAAGACTTCTAGGGGTTCATAGAACAACGAATAATAATGGTGCTAGAGCAGAATTAGGGATATATCCATTGATGCTTGACATTGCTGTAAGGGCCATAAAATATTATGATTATATTAACAGTTACCCAGACAGGATAACTTATCATGCCTTAGAAGAACAACGCAAATTATGTCAGCATCGAACTGGTTGGCTGTACAAACTTACTAAATATATCAACGATACGTTAGGCCTAGATCATAAACAATGCTCTCAATCACAAATAATACAAGCCCTAAACTCTCACTTTGAATACCAATTCAACCAATCTATGCAGGACCATGCTGATGGATCAAGTAACAAAATGAGAACATATCGTATATTAAAAAACAATATTAAGTTAGAGGAATATCTGCTTCTGATTCGTAACATTCCTAGCAAAACTACGTCTCAGTAATCACAAACTGAAAATTGAGACTGGTAGACATACGCGTCCAATCACACCTGTGGAGCAACGCTTATGCCCCAAATGTAATATAAGAGAAGACGAATTCCACTTTGTTATGCAGTGTCAAATTTTCAATATTGAGAGAAAAATTATTTTTGACAAAATAAATGAGACAAATATTGTCTTTGGTACTTTGACACCGGATGGTAAATTTGTGTATTTATTAACCAATAATGATCGCCTTCAAATAAACCTGATTGGTGATAACCTATACAGTTGGTACAACAAGAGACTTGACCTACTACCATGATACAATGTATATATGTAGTAATGTATGCATTCTGTTTGAATGTTCATGGCTATATGTAGCCTACATATTATGTTCAGTATAGGCTATAGATAAGATACTTGTAGTCTAGTACAGTGTCAGCTCAATAAAAGAGCTACATTTATGAATACCTATGATATGACGGAACGTAAAACTGTATTTCTGACTTCATTGGTATTCTTGTTCTTAACCCTATATTTGGGGTAAGCATTTTACTTTGTTTTGTTTTGTACTCTGCCCTGTACCGGGTGTTTGGTGCAATAAACTTGAACTTGAACTTGAACTTGAATAAACGCGAGCAAAATATGATCTTTGTACAGTCGATTGCATTACCTGGATTGAAGGACGTAGTTGTCAGTCAACTGGAAACCTAGCAGTGTCTCCCAGAACCCCGTGTTTGTTCATATTTGTTGTTTTCTGGGGTCATGTGATTCACTACATTAGATAGAGTGACCTGTACCTTGCCCTGAAGGCTTTGAACCATTGAAAATCGATAGAATTATATCCATTCCTATACATAAAGACACAAAATTGTATTCGCTGAAGACAAATCAGCAATGATGTGGTTGCTCAGTCATCTGCAATGGAAATTGTACATCGTGCTTTCGCAAATATGTATCGCATCAGGGATCCTATCGCGAGAATACCTGGCCAAGAAACAGCACGAGGGAGAGATAGGCAGTCCATACAAGATTATTCCAGAGACAAGGTCGGCATTGGATGCTTTTTCCAAATGTTTGAAGGATAGCGATGGCGATTGTTCCAGCTTCTCATTTGATCGGAGCAATAAAAGATCATCGCTTTATTCGACGAGCACACGGAATAAAGGGGACTATGTGATCATGCCTACTGGTAGGTTATTTCTTAAGTCATTGAATCTATAACGGTATGCGTAAACATCTCTGAATGTGCTATTATTTTGCACACGTAGTATTGTTCTGTTTGGACAAAACTTAATATGTACGAAGTCCGATTTATCCATACCGCCGATCGAAGAATGCTAATCCACATTTTTTTTTAAATGAACCAAGGTAATGGATATTCGTTGCAGTGTAAGCTTTCACATTTTGCTGAGATACGGTACATGTGGGTTTTTTTTGGTCCCACGTGCCGCATATTCGAAAGGACGTTGTCCAATTTAGCGAGAATTGTGCTTCATTGAGTTGGGGTTGAGGTACTGAAAATAAAATTTTACCGATTGGCATAAACTACATTTTGTTATATGCACAAATTAACAGAATAATTCTAAGGCTTCGAGTCTCATGATTCCCGAATAAATGGATTGTAATGTACCCCGGTATATTCGAGCAAACCCGATAATTATATAATTTGAAGTTGAAAATACATTTCATTTCTCCCTGTGAACCAAAATTAAGTTCGATCATAAACATAGCAACTTTTATACAAAATACTCGCTATTCCAATGGCTAATTGTGCACAGAAGCTCGAACATCATATTTCCACCTCAGAACCAGTTGTTTGGGAATCAAAAACTGATAAAGCTCACTGCTTTACTCTGAGTATACAATAGTAGGCCAGCCAAGAGATGAAAAAAACACTTTTGATGGCATCGCGTGTTAAAAGCAATCATCCACGCTTAATCAACTCTACATCTTGTGGGGATTGAGATGTGACCGGATGACATTCTCTCTTTTGACCTTAAAGGTCATTTTAGGCGAAATAGGTCACGTGGGTTCAAATCTGGATATTTTATCAAACGTTTAGTAAAAGCTTAGTAATTGAAGATTGAAACTGGACCAATCTTTAACACTTGATAGTTTATTCAAGTGGGCTCATTTTGAAAATATCTGCATAATCACTGGTACAAATGATCATGGGAAAATTCAATATGGCGCTCCGTAAATTTCATCCAAAACTTACTCTGAAGTAGTCAAAGTTGCCCATACATATAACTACTAATTGTAACTGTTTAACAAGGCGATTCCTAACGGTTAAACAAGGCGAGTTTCCTTTATATCTGAACACACTAGCGGCCATATGTAATATATGTAGTTTCGGTATCATTTACTACGCTTATGCACATCTGACAGCAAGGCATTATACGACATCTTCATGGCCATTGACGGGACACTCCCGAAGTGAACGCCGGCTTCACCTGAGCATGTACCTGTGCTAACAGGATCGGAAATCTGTTCTTTTTACTAGTCCCAAAACCGGAAAAGAGCTCTGGAAAGTAGTTATTAAGGCATTTGTGGGTAGAATGTGATTTAATGTTTTTTTTTTTTTATTTTTTTTTTTACAAAATGTGGACCTGCTGATTCTGAAAATGGCGTATGCCAAGAAGTATTTGTGCATTTACTTTTTGCATTTCACCAGACATCTCCTTAATTCCTGATATTGTTGGGATAGAATGGCTGAGACATTTTTGTGGAATTAATGTATTTACTGATCCACCAGAGAATATGAGGGTGATTCATACTGCAACATTAATAGCACAGGTGGCAGCACATATAGTTTATCGGACCACACATAAAACCTAAAATAACAAGCAGCCAGAGGATGCTAGGTCCCCCGCCGAAATGGCAGCAATATTTTTTAGCATTGTTGGTCTCAGGGGATATACATGAGGGAGGCAACTGCTGCTTCATAGGCGTTGGATGTGGAAGGGTCTTTCTGCTTTCCCAAGTTTTAAGATCAACTCAGAACGATTGACTGAAAGTTGATTGCTTCTGTGATATAGTTTCCATGCAGTGAAGCACCGAGAAGCATCCCCAAGTGACATCTCAAGGCATTATCTGCAAACCAAATTTGACGAGAAGCTGAAGGCATCAACCTGTTGCCCGGAAACCAAATTTTAAATTTGCCACCAGTTGTCGCCACCTGTAGGTGCAAGTGAGCGAAATGCAATCCCAAGCATCATCTCATGGCATGGTAGCCTACATGTATTAGCCTATAGTATCTTCTACAGGGGGCCAATGATCGGCTGATGCAGCAACAACAGCATTTTCCCAGTTAGACGGCAGATTTTGAAATCAAAAACGAGGCCGCGCTATGTCATCAGTCAACTGAGACAGTCGCGTGGTTGTGTATGAAGATTGGGGTGGGTCTTATCTAATAGTGATCCAATGAAAATGCTCGTATTAGTTTAAAATGGCGGGGTCGAATGACCAATCACTGAACGGGAGACAGCTGGAACAGTACGTTGACACTGTCTGTTAATACAGGGGCGTCGGAAGCAAATTCAAAGTGGTACGGCCACTATCATTGCACTTTAGGTGAGGATCCAGGGGCCGCCCAGGCCCCAGATGCTCCTGGGGTCTAGATCGCCGAAGAAGCGTTCTGAGCGATTTCTGGCGTCAATCAAAATCACTCTGCATTGAAGTGTATTTTTAGTTCTTTCCTAACCCTTTTACCATGAAAACGCAATCGATGGTTTTCTGCGATGCTGAATTACAAAAAATTGTGTATAGTATAGTACTTTATCCTAGGCACATCGTGTAGAAGTAACTGAGATGATGCATCGATAATGTATACCAAATTTTACATTGAGCATTTGAACAGTGTCAGAGATAGAGATCATTAATGATTTTACATAAATTAAAGATGGTTGCCCATCCTTCCCGTCACTCAGAGGAACTAATGTGGTTATTCATTAATGCAAGTCTCTTCATACATCGATGCTGTAAATCAAGTTTCGTATAGAACATTTGAATGGTATCAGAGATAAACATCATTAAAGATTTTGAATAAATTAAAGATGGCCGCCAAGATTTCCGCCCAATCAGAGAAACCAGATCTGTCATTCATCGTAAGTCTCTTGATGCATCAATGATGTATACCAAATTTTACACTGAGCACTCCAACGGAATCAGATATAGAGATCATTAATGATTTTGCCTAAATTAAAGATGGCCACCAAGGCTTTCAGTCAATCAGGTCCCGATTCAAAGTATCTGGATGTATCGATGATATATACCAACCTTCATATAAAACAATTGAATGGTAACCGAGATATGTAGGCTATCATTATCGATTTCGCATGAATTAAAGATGGCCTCCAGGGTTCCCAGCTAATCAGAAAAGCCTGTTTGGTAATTCGTTGAAAGTTGCTTGATGTATCGATGATGTACATGTATATCAAATTTCGTATTGAACAGTTGAATGGTTTCCGAGATATGGATCATTATCCATTTTGCATGAAATTAAAGATGGCTGCTATGGTTCCCACCCAATCAGGTCCCAATTCTATAGGCTTCTGGTCCTTGACTAGGCAAATAAGCATGCCAAATTTGGAATTCATCAGCGAAACAGTTTTCCGGCTATCTCGCTCACGAACGGACGTACGGACAGACGGACGTACAAGATGATAACAATACCCCATGCCCAAAAATGGCCGAGGGGTAAAAACATGGGTCTGTGCCTGATAAATTTTAAGCCTTTGGGGTTGCAACTCATTCATAGAAAGCTCCCTGTACATGAACAACTGCACTGACAACTGCATGCCATCATCTGTCAGTCTGAAGACCAGCAAGGTTGAATTCAGTTCAATTCAGGAAAATGATCATATGCACAGTGTGCACCCAAACATTAGGAACACAGTTGTAATTAATATAGTAATATACGTGTGTAGACAAATGATTCGTGCAGAAGCTTCAGGGTAAATTCTATGATGTGCAATACAATTATTTGTTAGCAAAATTGAAGGGAATGTTGTCCTTCGTTTAAGATGACACGAAATTCAAAAATCAGGGATTCAGTACTGCGGGGATTTCCCCGCCAGTTATTTCACATTATACTTCTGAAATAAAATATGGTTCATGCAAAAGCTTTAGGGTAAATCATGATGTGGAATAGAATGATTTCATATAGCAAAATTGAAGGCCCATTTTGACTGGAACGGACAAGAAGAAGAGAAACTCAGTGGTGCCACCTTCAGGCAGATGTTGCTGAAATGCAATACGGACTGGCGTCCTGTTGCAAGGAATGCGTATTCCGAATTTCGGAATAACCCAACACAACATTAGGAAGTTATCGCTTCGAACAGATGTACACGGAAAAAAAATCTATTTTGACCCAGTGGCGCCACCTTCAGGCCGATGTTGCTGAAATGCAATACGGACTGGCCTCTTGTCGCAAGGAATGCGAATGCTGAATTTCGGAAGAATCCAACAGAGCGTTAGGAAGTTATCGCTTCGAACAGACATGCACGGATGTACACGAACATCCACGGACTCAAAGAAGCAAGAACCAGTGGCGCTACCTTCAGGCAGATGTTGCTGAAATGTAATACGGCCTGGCGTCTTGTCACAAGGAATGCGTATTATAATTTTGGAAGAATCCAACAAAACTTTAGGAAGTTATCGCTTCGAACAGACGTACATGTACACGGACATCCACGGATGCAAAGAAGCAAGAACTAGTGGCGCCACCTTCAGGCAGATGTTGCTGAAATGCAATACGGACTGGCCTCTTGTCGCAAGGAATGCGAATGCTGAATTTCGGAAGAATCCAACAAAGCGTTAGAAAGTTATCGCTTCGAACAGACATGCACGGACGTGCACGAACATCCACGGACACAAAGAAGTAAGAACCAGTGGCGCCACCTTCAAGCAGATGTTGCTGAGATGTAATACAGACTGGCATCTTGTCGCAAGGTAAACATATTCCGAATTTCGGAAGAATCCAACAAAGCATTAGGAAGTTATCACTTCGAACAGACGTACATGGACATTCACGGATACGAAGAAGCAAGAACTAGTGGCGCCACCTTCAAGCAGATGTTGCTGAAATGCAATACGGACTGGTGTCTTGTCGCAAGGAATGCGTATGCCGAATATCGGAAGAATCCAACTAAGCGTTAGAAAGTTATCGCTTCGAACAGACATGCACGGACGTACACGGACATCCACATACGCAAAGAAGCAAGAACTAGTGGCGCCACCTTCAGGCAGATGTTGCTGAAATGCAATACGGACTGGCGTCTTGCCGCAAAGAATGCATATTCTGAATTTCGGAAGAATCCAACAAAGCGTTAGGAAGTTATCGCTTCGAACAGACATGGACGGACACACGGGCATCCACGGACACAAAGAAGCAAGAACTAGTGGCGCCACCTTCAGGCAGATGTTGCTGAAATGCAATACGGACTGGCGTCTTGCCGCAAGGAATGCATATTCCGAATTTCGGAAGAATTCAACAAAGCGTTAGGAAGTTATCGCTTCGAACAGACATGGACGGACACACGGACATCCACGGACGCAAAGAAGCAAGAACTAGTGGCGCCACCTTCAGGCAGATGTTGCTGAAATGCAATACGGACTGGCGTCTTGCCGCAAGGAATGCATATTCCGAATTTCGGATGAATCCAACAAAGCGTTAGGAAGTTATCGCTTCGAACAGACATGGACGGACACACGGACATCCACGGACGCAAAGAAGCAAGAACTAGTGGCGCCACCTTCAGGCAGATTTTGCTGAAATGCAATACGGACTGGCGTCTTGCCGCAAGGAATGCGTATTCCGATTTCGGAAGAATCCAACAAAGCGTTAGGAAGTTATCGCTTCGAACAGACATGGACGGACACACAGACATCCACGGACACAAAGAAGCAAGAACCATTTTAAAGTCCCCGGCCGCGTTGCGGCGGGGGACAATAACACTAGACATTGTTGGTACAATGACGCGGTCTTTCCCTTCTTACTGCAAATGAGTAAACACATGGTCGCGGGCTGCTTTGGTCGCGACCATTGATTTGGTAGCTTTACACGCACAGACACGTTTTTTCACATTGCTTGTTACCATCTTATTTTTATACGCCCGCCAAAAAGGCGGACGTATTATGTGATGGCGGTTTCTGTCCGTCCGTCCGTGTGTCCGTCCGTCCGTCTGTCCGTCCCCCGTGTCCGGTCTGTATCTGGGGACAGTTTTCTATTTACAGTTCCAATTTTTGGTGAGTGGATACCCTACGGGGAGACGATGTGTCGCGTAAAGGTCAGAGGTCAAAGGTCACTGGCCTTAAAAACAGGAAATCACTGAAGTGTTCGTGTCCGGTCTATATCTTTGAATGTTTTCTATCGACAGTTGCAATTTTTTGTGAGTGGATGCATCAGGTGGAGATGATGAGTCGCGTACCGAAATTCAGGTCGAGGTCAGAGGTCAAAGGTCACTTTTGCCTAAAAATCAGGAAATCAATGATCATTGATAGTTTTCTATTTACAGTTCTAATTTTTATTGAGTGGATGCCCTAGGGTGAAACGATGTGTTGCATATCAAATGTAAGTCGAGGTCAAAGGTCAGTGTCACCGAAAAATCAGTAAATCATTAAAAATTGATATTTTTTTGTGAGTGGATTCAGTAGGGGGAAATGAAGTGTTGCATACCAAAAATTAGGTCAAGGTCGAAGGTCAAAGGTCACTGTGACCCCAAAATTAGGGAATTATTAAAAATAACTTTTTTGTGTCAGTAGATACATTAGGGGGACATGTGTCACATACCAAAATGTAGGTCAATGTCAAAGGTCAAGGTCACTGACCCCAAAATCATCAAATTGTTAAAAATCATGATTTTTTGTGTCCATTGATACATTAAGGGAAGATGATTTTGTCATGTACCAAAATTTAGGTCAAGGTTAATAGTCAAGGTCACTGTGACCCCAGAATCAAGAAATTTTTAAAAAATTACTGTTTTTGTGTCAGTAGATACATTAGGGGTACATGATGTGTCATGCATCAAAATGTAGGTCAAGGTCACTGTGACCCCCAAAATTATGAAATGGTTAAAAATCAAGATTTTTCGTGTCCATTGATACACTGAGGGAAGACGTGTGTCATGTACCAAAATTCAGATCAAGGTCAAATGTCAAGGTCACTGTGACCCCAAAATCAGGAAATCATTAAAAATAACGTGTTTTTTTTGTGACAGTAGGTACATTAAGGGACACGATGTGTTACAAATCAAAATGTGGGTCATTGTTACCCCAAAATCAAGAAATCATTAAAAGAAACATTTTCATATGCCTGTCGAAGAGGAGGTCATTTAATGCGATATTGCGTTCTGTCCAGTCATCCATTAACATTTGTTGTCCATGCGATATCTCTAGTTTCAAGATACATGTATGGATTGGTACCAAACTTTGGGTATACCTTACTCGCATGGCAAAGAGGAGCCATATTCATTTTGATATTTGTCACAGGTCAAGTTCACAGTCCCCCAAAACTATATCAAGTTTAGCTAACTATATGCATTAGGCTGGAATTTCCAGAGTTGTCTCCCCTACATGTATATGACATTTGTCATGTGGAGTTGTCTCCCATATTTGATGCATGTAAGAAACCGCTACATTCAGTTAAACTGTTGTGAAATAAAAACCGTACATTTACTAATTTAACGGGGAGAGGGGTCCTTTATGAACTTTATACCTGTTTATTAACTCAAGAGCAAAGTTTTACTTCATCACTTTCCTCACATGTTTCTTCCTTCATGAACAATTTTCTCGCCTAAAAGGAATTCATTTAAAGGGAAACTACTATTTTCTTGTGTTTGACTATTGTCGATTTCAGTGTGGGATATGTGAGCTCTCGACTCTTGTTTCAAGGTCACCTAGTTACCAAGAGTTAAGACCATTTTAGTTTATCATTTAATATAAGATGTGAAATATGTTACATTCTCAGAAGCACAAAATCGTAGACCATTCTCTGGCTTGCTAGCTACCAATTGGGATCAAGGCCATTAAACAACCTTGAAATTCGGATCAGTGTAATTCCAGATGTACGGGCGTATATTGAAGCCCCTTGGGCTCTTGTTTTTATTACGTTTTTCTTCTAACAAACTTGCCTATATTGGTAAGCGGCAGCTGTTGAACACATTTTCGAGCTTTATTTGGGCCCTAGACGGCTCCTTAAACGATCCGAAAATGTTAGTACGTTGAAATGTGTTTAGAAAATTGTCCCTGGAGTCCAAACAATGGCTTGAATTGAGAAAGTTAAGCCTGGGTTTTGGTCGCCTGGAGACTGTACTTCTCACAGACTGTTTCTCTGCCCGACAAAATGTTCTCAAATATCGATGGTCATGAGACATGAAGCAAAATTGGTTCCATAGTTGCATTTGTATCAGGAAATACGGGATCGTTGTCAACGAAAGAACTCGATCTTGGAAGTACCAGGCAATAAATTGCAAGTCCATATCTATTGCGGTTCAAGAGTTATAAGGTTTTCAAAAATGAGCCAGCCCCGTCATTTAACAGGACATTAATTTTATTTTATTGCCAACACGGGATGCCTCGAGTGCTACAGCCGAATCGTTATAGCGAAATTGACAGCGACCATTGAATAGAAGATGAAATCAACAAATGGCCACAAAGAGGGCGAGAGAACCATTTAGCGGCTTAATAGTTAGGGAAAATTGTTCTTTTAATATCTATAAACCTATCAAAGCTACATTCCTGAAATTTCCCAGGCAAATACATAAATATATTCTCTCAATAATAACTAAATATAGTGACGATTGAGCAAATACTTTTCGTTAAATTTGAATAAAGCGTAAATTTCACAAATTGCTAATTACGTTCCATTCTTTCTGGTATATCTTTATGGCTTGTAATGTTTTTCTGTTATGTCATATACTGACCTACATTCATGTGCAAATTTCAGCTTGAAATTCCCAAGAGTTTTCGAGCTATATAACCCTGTAGTCGCAAAACTGTCGGTGGCCATATCTCAAGAACCAAGGTCAAGGTCAGGTTGAAAATGCAGTGACGTTATACCTGCGTCATTGTATACAAATGTACCAAATTACAGATTCCTGCATGTTGTAGTTTTTGAGACAATCGCGAAAACAATGTTTTTCACATTGTGTGATATTCCAGGTCAAGGTCACATCGGATAGTTCTATAAGTAGCACCGAAAGAAAGACAATATTGTGCTTACTATTGTGTCATTGTTTCTTGCCCGTCAGTGTGTTACTTTTTCAATAAATGGAAGCCGTGTTTTTGATATTTGGATGCTCATCACTTCAAAGGTCAAGGCTGAGTTCTGACAAAAGTGCTGACCTTATGACGTGATGTAGGTCACGTGACCTTATTTTCAAACTGATCACATCAGCCATTAAGAGTTGACCACCAAACTTTGCACTCATACGGAGACGGTCCCAGAGGTCAAAGGTCAAATTTAAGGTCAAGTACTTTATTGTCATTAAAGTATTTATTAATGTTACAAGTATCAATGCCGTATCGTTGATGTCGTTTTGCACCTTATGCAGTTCCATCTCTGGGCTGTCCTATTGTTTTGTACCAGTTTCCATGTATACCATACCAATGTGATATTCATGCTTGAAATTATTTGTTTAATTGCAGGTCCTGTTGCTGGCACCTATCTTCCTCGCTACAATTTCCTATTACAAGCGTCAAAAGTTTATCGTAATGAAGAGTAGGAAGATCTTCAGATCACGATGATGTTTGCACCATTTAATATAATTATAAATACCCTCGGCTAATTCACAGATCTCTATCTGGTTCCCTAAAAAACAATGGCGCTCCAGCATGATTTTAGTGCTATTTGACCAAATATGTAGCCCAGAAGTGAAACAAGTTGTCTCCATGGTATTTTTTGAATAGCAAACTCCTCTGAGTTAAAGCCCTCCTCTCCGAACATGGAGTTCTCCACTAAGAAGAGCACTACCTCCAGAGTTACGTCCCTTAGACTATCTCTCTGAGTGGAGAAATTCAGAAAGGGGTCTGAAATTCAACACTATCTCAAGGCAAGCTTGGTGTTGAGATGGTACTGCAGTACAGAGTTACCCAAAAGTGAGTCATTGAGCATTAGCTTGAGAAAGAAAAGTAGCATCTTTTGCTTTCGAAGATATAGTGTCTACAGCCCCTGCTCCCTCCCTCTGTAAGGTGAAATCAAGTGAAGGTTTTTGTGCAGATAATACATGTGGTTAAACATACATTTAGGATTATTTCTTCAAGTCTCACCCCATGTATTGTGTATATGAACCTGTGTGCTTCATCTTTACTTTACATGTCCATATCTCCGAAAGCTTATGCTTGAAAGGTAATAAATGATAAATGTGGTCAGTCTCAAAACTTCTGCCATTTTCGATGTTATTCCCGGTTTCTGATAGATGAGGCTTCATGGAAAATGAACTGTATTTATAGAATATATTTATTATTGTATGGATCCATTGTTTTGTGGGAATCAGATTCTGTCCTGGAATATAGCAACCAGTCATCACTGACATGTATATTTCAATCCCTCTATTGCACATTATTGACAAAACAAGGAAAATCCTGTCTGTCCAATGACCCGGGACTTCAGCTGATCAGCTACTGGTTCATATAATTTCACTTTCCCCTATCTTTTAACCCAGAAGAATATTTTGAACTGGTGATGGCTAGCATAGTTTCATGTAATATTTGCCAAATATTTTAAGCATAATGACATTTCCTTTGAATAGTGGGAAAGTATACATGTAGTACATATGTTTAGACTTACCACCAGTTCAAAATCTTCTCCTGATTAAAAGGATAGGGAAAAGTGAAATTATATGAACCAGTAACTGATCAGCTGAAGTCACGGGTCACTGCACAGACCGGTTCTTCTTTGTTCTCTCAATGATGTGCAAAAGGCGGATTACCGTTCTACTGACATAAAAATGGCTACACATAGAAGTGATGCTATCTTGCAGAGACATTCATTATGCAGGATCCAATATGTATGCCGACTTTTTTTTTTCATCTTCTAGCAAAATTGTACAGTTAAATGTAGAGGTTGAATTTTTATGCAATGTGTAAATGAATGCATTGCTTGTTTGGCATGACGTTTTGATGGGATATATCATTGTCGATATGACCTACTTATTATTAATAATAAATATCAGCGGATCCGTTTTGAACATTGATGTATTTGTGTTCTACTATCTCCTGCCCGATCCCAGTCAGAGGTTTTCAAGTGAAATTTGGGAAACAGGAAGTTTAAAAAACCAGAAAAGGAAATTTAGAAGCCAAATGGCTACATACATAGTTTTGAGATACTTGACAAGATGAAAAGCAAAATGGCAAAGCCATTTGATGCTAGCATGCTGTATAGACTTGCATACATACAGTTCGCCTTTGGTCAGGAATTAAAAGAGCATTCGATGCTTTAGTGAAGCTTAGTTCAGTTTCCTGGAGAGTCCCATATCGTGTACAATATTGTGAGAATCTAGAATGTTATGGGGCGGGGCGAGACCTAGTTTAGGGGATAGAGGGTGGGATGCAGTGCCCCGGGGGGTATTAAAATTCGGACGAGGCACAATGCTCTGGTCAGTGGTTGTAGTGTACAATGATGTACATTGTTTTTGATAAGACATGTAAGAGGCAGTAGATGCCGACCTATCAACTTTCACGCATTCGGTGTGAGACTCGCGCATTTGGCATATGTCTCGCGCTCTCACGCAGCTATATAAAAATCTCACGCATCTAGGAATTTTCATGAAAATATTTCTAGAATAACCAAGAATCCTTCAAAATTGCTCCAGTTTGCAGAAAAAGGAGTCAGTAAGTTCAAAATTTTCCTAAACTTGGTTGTAAAGTATCTATTTATAGCCTACGTGAAGGGTTAAATGTATAATGGTAGACTGTTATCAAAATATAATGCAAAAAATTGTATGAAATGATACCTAAAATTCACATTTTGGGGGACTCGTATCAACTGGGCGGACATACTCAAATCTCACGCCTTGGTAAAATTATAACTTGAGAGGTCTGTAGATGCCTGAGTTAAGATGGTGGTTGAGCGATCTGTAGCCTGCTATTTTCTATGAGATTACACACACACTAGTGTACCAGTATACAAATTCCAGTATTAATTGACCCTTACTGACCAACACAGAGACGTCACGTCTACTTCAAATGCTAATGAAAACCCTGATGTATATTGTTCAGTATTGTGGGTGGGGCGAGTTTATATATAGTTCAGGAGATGTGAGGTTCAGTGCCCTGGGTGTGGGGATAACAATCCGGTGGTATACCATAAACTGTATAATGTTTGGCAAGCCTACCAAGTTTCGGGTGTGTGGTGCCTTCCTTATTTTTTGGCCAGTGATTCAGGGTTCATAGACCCCAGTGAAATGAAATTCCATGACCTATACACAGACATATATCAGATTATATAGACCCATTTTTAGTATCCCAGGCCAGATGGGATCAGGTTGGCTGGCTGATGATATATGTTCCAGAAGCCGAACTGTTTCAGCTAGACCTCAAATTTCGTATACAGCAATATAGGGTGGTAAAGCATGAACCTATTGGAATTGGGTACAATTGAGTGATTTTTATATGCCCGTCTGTGTCAAAGGTCATGGTCGCCCTGGCCGAAAATCAGTGGATCATTTAAAATTATGTTTATGCTATATGTCTGTGTGTGGTGCATCCATCTTGCTTGTTAACACAATATCTCAATTCGTGTTACATCTGCAACTGGTGATGGATCAGAACAACCACCTCGCTGGGGGTCTAATAATACCCCAGCCACCAGTCAGATTTTTGGACCGAATTCGGGGCCGCGTGCACATCGCCGGAAGTGACATCATATATAGTCAAATAGATGTTCGCCGAACATTTCGATTACTTTTTAAGTCTGCATAATACCTTTGTTGACCTAGCCTTAAAAAGAATTATCTGGAGATTATTTTCCCTGTTTATCTGGACAGAGCATATGAAAAGTAGTTCGCTCATGTGCAAAACAGAAGTTGTTTGGCCGGATTCAAACTGAAGCGTGCATACGTGGGTTTTCCCCTATACGTCATAGCAACGTAGTAAAGGTCAACTCCCGCTATTGGAGGCAGGGATGATAAATGAGCCTGTGAAATGGAGCATGCGCTGTAGGCCGGATGGGATTAGAAGCCTATTGACTATATGACTGACGACCTATTAAGGCTCATTTCCACAGCACGTGTCGCGACAACCACAACTGCGAACCACAACTTTTTGCAGTTTGGCTTATTTCCACAGCACGCATTATGACAGCGACACTCGCCATTCCAGGATCCAATAGAAGGGATTCCCCTCAACGTAACCGGGCTAACGATTTCTATCCCCTCCGTGCTGTGGAAATGGACCTTTATATCAAGGACAAATTCTAGTTGAAGGATTTACATCTTGGCTCAAATTCATAGTATATTTGGAACTGGTGCTGGACTATAGGAACTTATTCAAGTTGGCCGTCTTTCAAAATTCTACTAATGGTAATGGGCTAAAGTTTTTAAAAGTCGGTTGGCTAGACAATAATAATTTAAGCATCTCCTGGATTTGTAGAACGTTATGACGTTATAGAGGTCTCCTTCATTCAAGTTTCAGTTAATGTATCATTTTACATGACATCATGCTGCATCGGATGACTGAGTGAGGACCACTATGACGTCATTACATTCCAGAAACAATGGGAGGCAATCGATGACATTTTCGAAAGTTGTGGGTTCCATTTTCTGGTGGTACAAGTTTTGACTTATCATATACTTGGAAGAAGAAAATAATGCACAGAACTCTTACCACACATAAACAACTACAACTACAAAGGCCTTGATTTCTGACATTTTAGAAGAACAATGGAAAGCTTTGCAGTTCACCTTTTAATAACACAATGGAAGCCAAACGGTTCAGACTTCAAATTTAGTAAACAGCATTGCTGGGTATTACAGCACAAGTCTATCGATTTAGAGTACATTGCGATCATTCTGTCATTTCCATGTCAATGCCATATTATGACATTAACTCGGTAGAAGCCACAATGTTGCCACTATTAAATGAGAAGGACTTTTTGGTATGTGGTACATCAATCACTTTGGATTGTGTCTCGTCCACATACACCAACATTGACCAAAGGTGGCACCACCTTATAATCATGTAATGGATCGACCCATTCCTCCCAAAGATGGTGTGCGCGTATCTAAATGCCACCAGAGTTAGAGTTATGTTTCAACCACATACATACATCCATAGTTGCCGACACTTGAGAACCCTGTCCAACCCAAAGTCTGTTCTCGGACAATAAAATCAGAATGACGTCACCAATTCTTTCAAATATGCTATGTGGATACCTTGCTCCATGACGTTGCTTTACAGTATTTCGTTCAAATGAACCCATAAGTGGCACCACATGGGGGGCAAACTGAATTTGTTTCCGAATACATGTAGTAGAATCAGAACTGCTCAACCAATCCTTTTGAAATTTTGTTATGTGTATCTATATTAAATTGAACAAGGTATGAAAATTCCTGCTCTCAAGAAGAAAAATACATCCCAAACTCGCTTTCTTTTTAAAATGATGCAGGCGCGGTCTTGCATTCACTTGGGAGATCGTTAAAACACTGAGCCGCTTTAAAAGAGAAACATTTTTTGCCGTGATCTGTTTTTGGCTTTATAGCATAAATATTGTTTCTTGCTGCCTGTCTCGTATTGTGGGAATGTATGTCCTTACAGGACATTACAAGTCTACATAAGTATTCAGGAGCAATAGGGCGCCATTTCAACTGTGTTAATACTTGGGATGTGAGCGTATCCATGGGCGCACGGAGAATAACCTTTCCGGACCTTTTGTGGAGCTTTACCATAACATTGGTATATTTCTTACAAGCAGAACTCCAAATAGTGAGGCAGCCATCTTGGCTTTCCTCATGAAACCTTGTTATCGCGATTTTTCAGGAACTACTCCATGGATCTTTCGCAAATTTGGTACACAGGTTCCCCTTGGGGTCTAGTTGTGCAAGATACCTGTTCTGGTCCGATTCGAAAATCCAATATGGCCACCAGGAAGCCATCTTGGATTTCCCCATGAAACTTTATCGTCATTTCTCAGGAAGTACTGCATGGATCTTACTCAAATTTGGTACACAGGTTCCCCTTGGGGTCTAGTTGTGCAAGATACCTTTATCGGTCCGAATCGAAAATCCAATATGGCCACAAGGCAGCCATCTTGGATTTCCCCATGAAACCTTGTTATCGTGATTTCTCAGGAACTGCTGCATGGATCTTTCTCAAATTTGGTACACAGGTTCCCCTTGGGGTCTAGTTGTGCAAGATACCTTTTCCGGTCCGATTCAAAAATCCAATATGGCCACAAGGCAGCCATCTTGGCTTCCCCCATGAGACCTTGTTATCGCAATTTCTCAGGAACTACTGCATGGATCTTTCTCAAATTTGGTACACAGGTTCCCCTTGGGGTCTAGTTGTGCAAGATACCTTTTCTGGTCCGATTCGAAAATCCAATATGGCCACCAGGCAGCCATATTGGGTTTCCCCATGAAACTTTATCGTCATTTCTCAGGAAGTACTGCATGGATCTTTCTCAAATTTGATACACAGGTTCCCCTTGGGGTCTAGTTGTGCAAGATACCTTTTCTGATCCGATTCGAAAATTTCATGGGGAAATCCAAGATGGCTGCCTGGTGGCCATATTGGATTTCCCCATGAAATTTTGTTATCGTGATTTCTCAGAAAGTACTGCCTAGATCTTTCTCAAATTTGGTACACAGGTTCCCCTTGTGGTCCAGTTGTGCAAGATACCTTTTCTGGTCCGATTCCAAAATCCAATATGTCCATCAGGCGACCATCTTGGATTTCCCCATGAAACTTTGTTATTGCGATTTCTCAGGAACTACTGCATGGATCCTTGTCAAATTCGATACACAGGTTCTCCTTGTTATCTAGTTGTGCAAGATACCTTTTCTGGTTCGATTCGAAAATCCACACCAGGTGGCCATCTTGGATTTTCCCATGCAACTTTGTTATCGTGATTTCTCAGAAAGTACTGCATGGATCTTGCTCAAATTTGGTACACAGGTTCCCCTTTGGGTCTAGTTGTGCAAGATACCTTTTTCGGTCCGAATCGAAAATCCAATATGGCCACAAGGCGGCCATCTTGGATTTCCCCCCCATGAAATCTTATCGCGATTTCTCAGGAACTACTGCATGGATCTTTTTCAAATTTGGTTCACAGGTTCCCCTTGGGGTCTAGTTGTGCAGGATACCTTTTCTGGTCTGATTCGAAAATCTAATATGGCCACAAG
The DNA here is from genome assembly GCA_036873755.1 of Hanleya hanleyi. Lineage (NCBI taxonomy): Eukaryota > Metazoa > Mollusca > Polyplacophora > Lepidopleurida > Hanleyidae > Hanleya > Hanleya hanleyi. The sequence goes on from JAVTVY010012586.1 coordinate 46,504, forward strand.
GCAGCCATCTTGGATTTCCCAATGAAACTTTGTTATCGTGATTTCTCAAGAAGTACTGCATGGATCTTCCTCAAATTTGGTACACAGGTTCCCCTTGTGACCCAGTTGTGCAAGATACCTTTTTTGGTCCGATTTGAAAATCCAATATGGCCGCCAGGTGGCCGTCTTGAATTTCCCCTTGAAACATTGTTATCGTGAATTCTCAGGAAATATTTCGTGGATCTTTCTGAAATTTGGTACACAGGTCCCACATGGGCCCTAGTTGTGCAAGATACCTTTTTTGGTCCGATTCGAAAATCCAAGTTACGCTTCAAATTAATACGGTATTCCCGAGTTGTGACGTTGCATCACAAGAGTCGCGGATCAAACGGTGGGGCATATTCTATATATTGACTATAGAGAATATCCATACCTTCACCTTCCATATCAAGGAGTTCAAATAATTTGGAATTAAATGTATTTCTTCAAATTTTAAATCAGTTTTCTTTAGTCCATGCAGTTGCAAGTGAACTGCGGGTCGGCTACATGAAGGGATGTCACTCTTGTGACTCAACTCGACTTGACATGTATAGACTACTGCATGTTTCGATCCAAGGGAGATAATCAGGATTCATGCACTTTCGAAGTTTCAACATTACTGCGCGGACCGGATCCCTTCAGTATTAAGTATTGTATCATCTTACTATTTTCGAGCATGGTATCTTAAAGGTGAAATGCAAAGGTTTTCTAATTTTCATCTATATATTCTTCGTGGGCTAGTTAATGATGGAAATATCAGCCTATGTATTTCGTTTGGTTTTATTTGAAGTATTTTGTCTCCTGGTAGCCTTTGAAAAGTGCTTCAAAGTTGACATCTCAAACCCGGTCAATTTGAGAAATGAAATCCGCGTCGCTTATCTGCCCTTGTTTGACGCTGTTTTGTGACGTCACATCAGACCACCTGGCCGAGCGTCAATACTTATAACGTTCAGTCTCCGGGCGGCTGGTCTGACGTGACGTCACAATCAAGGAAAGATAAGCGATGACGTTTTGCAAATCTGAATTCAGCTGTGCTAGGAGTACCAACTTTTAAAAAGATTCTAGCAGACAAAATAATTCAAGTTTAACTAAGTGAATTAGATAGACTGGTATTTCTATCATTATTAAACCTATATAAAGTGTAAAGAGGAGAATCTAAAAACCTTTGCATTTCACCTTTAAGAGATATCTCAAACCAGCCCAGTAAACCGAACAGAATTAGCATTCGTTCCTAATTATAAAATCTTAAGTATGTTTCATAGCTCATGCCAAAGTGTCAAAGAGATTTGTCTTCGCTTCCAGTACCCAATGATGACACGTGCAAAAACAAAATAAATGAAAAATAATACTACAAAACGAAGACGAAGGATCCTCCGTACATATACATTCACTTTCAGACTAACTTTGCTCATTTCTCTTGTATTATAACAACCGACATAAGTGCAGTTTGTAGAAATCTTGAAACTCCTGAAACTTTGATTATGTCTTGGTGTTTTTCAGTGTCCCTTTTTCGATCTTTTTCACTCAGATTCAAAATTCTGTAAACAAAATTACAAATCAATCGTTTGTTCTTAGTAACAATGGACAAAAAGATCCTCTTGTCATTAGCTTACAATTATAGGTCAATGATGGGCGCCAAGATCCTTCAGGATCTCTCGTTCAAGATCATTACCATTACAGGTGGGATAAAAGCACCATATTTTGCATGATGCTTCCTTGAGGTCCACTAACTGAATGTGAATTGTTAGACCCGGCATATTTTGGATTTATTACATTCGTGGGATGACGGTAAGGGGTGAGGAGTGTTCTATATATACAGAAATTTTCCACACTATATACCTGGGCCAATGCCTAATGTAAAATGCTTTCAAAAATGTCAAGATGTCCACCATGATGACATAAGTGTTCAGTTGTCATCTGGTCGGAAGACATTTTTCGGTTGATGTTTCGCAGGGCCCTCGGTCCGTGTCACATACGGGAATTGCTCTAACAAATCGATCACCGGAAGTGATATTTCAGGTTATAAAACAGAGGGGTGATCGATTGATTTGGAAACTTGAGTTTTTGTGAAAATCTTTAGTACATGTATTTCCCTTCTAAATTGTATACTTTTTATTTTTTTTTACAATCAGTTTTCAATTTCTGAGATATAACATTGGTTACGGTAGTAAACCTCAATGGCTATGAATCTTTGGTCAACATGTGCACATTAGCATTGCATGTGATAACATTTTAAATTTTATTACAAATGGGATCTACTAAAAATCTGGTGTGATTGATTTATCACAACTTTTGATCGCATTTAACTCTAAAAATCGTGGGTGATCAATTCGAGATAGGGTAATCGATTTATTAGAGGAATTACCGTAGCTGGTGATCGCTTAAACCTCACACCGCTGGTGCAAGTGTGAAAGTTGCTTGCCGGTGGGTGGTGGTTCTTTCTCGGTACTCTGGCTTCACAGTTGTTTGGTTAGCATTGGGTGTCTTCTTCGATGTTGATAACATTTTTTATTTTTCATTAAGAGTATAATTATTTCCCACCTTTTCATACACCACAATGACAGAGGATATCATTAAAATGCTTTCTTCACGACCTACACCGATCTACATTACCCCCTCCTCTATTATATCTTTATCTATAATATCATAGATAAAGATATAGTAGAGGAGGAGTATGTAGATCAGTGTAGGTCCTACAGAAAGTATTTTTATGATATCCACTGTCATTGTGGTGTATGAAAAGGTGGGAAATAATTATATTCTTCATGAAAAAAAAATAATACAAAAATATTAAGAACATCGACGAAGACACCCACTGCTAACCAAGCCACTGTGTCTGAGTGAAATAACCTGGATTGTGACATCAAACCGAAATCCCCCCCCCCCTCCTGATTTTTCGATGCCATGCAGTGCGATGGAGAATCATTATTTATTTTAATTTAGTATTATGAACTTTTAGACAGGAAATTTAAGAAAAATTGACGGAAAACCATGAAAAACGCTACGTTGTGAGGGTACCTCAATGCAATCATTTTGAATTTAGCCATGATCTTGACATCTTGATGAGCATAAACATACTCCAAGAAAAGAAACAGTTTCAGCCGTTTTTGTTGTTTTTTTCGGGGCTCCGGCAAGAGTGGTAGGGGGGTAAGCCGTACTCCCCCACCAGGCCAGTTTGCCCACAAAACGGCTATCTATGCATGTCTATCAAATCACTCCCTTGACCAACCACATCCTTCAAAGAAAAGCCCCTTGCTCTCTGAGGGCTACAAAGACCCTGTAGCAGCTTGGAGGACAGAAATGCAGTCGCAATTCCATATACAATGACCTCCTCCTGAGATAAGAAACCCTCATTCTCATCTGCTTTCAGGCATACAGAGAAATGAACCTCCCTTCTCATTTTTTAACCCCTCGGCAAAAATTTGGCCGAACGGTATTGTCGTCATGTACATCCGTCCGTCTGTCACACCTTTCTCGATACCAAGACATCTTTAGAACAACTTGCCCCAGAAACATCAAACCTGGTGTGAACATCCATATCCTTCTGCCGTAGGACCCTAATAAAATTGAGTCGTCTTGGTCTACATTTTCCAGAGTTATACCCCTTTGTTATTTTCAGCATAGGACACGTATGTTTATAATACATCGTTAATGAGATATCTAGAGAACGAATCACCCAGGGAACATAAAACCTGTTGTGCACATCCATATTCTTCTGCTGCAGAACCCTATTAAAATTGAGTCATCTTGGTGTAAATATATGGTTGCTATGGCAACATGATCATCTTTTTAATGATAATTTTTTTTTTCTTCCAGTCCATCAGTCAAGAGTTACTTACATAGTCAACTTAGCCAGAAGCCTATCGAAACTGAACTCGTTCAGATAATTTATATGGTTTTTATGGCAACATAATATTTTTTTAATGATCAAATTTTGTTTTTATTTCAGTCCATCAGTCAAGAGTCACTTATACCTATTCAAGACTCGGAAGTTTATCAAAAATGAAATCATTCAGATAATTTATATGGTTGCTATGGCAAAATCTTTTTTTATTTTTTTTTTAAATTCAGTCGGTCATTCATATAAACTTCATTGCAATGAAATATACTATAGAAGTATTTGCAGAAAAACAGTTAATTGTACTTTGTCGTACATGTACTTCACAAGGGCCCTGCTTTCTAAAATAAATAATAGTATAAGAATTTTTCTTACTGGTTTCTATTGATCTGGTTTTTTTTTTCACCCAGTTTTCCCGTAAGTGGTGGGAATTTCTTATTTCATTGTTAGGTTGGTCTGTCATCTCCAAGCATGCCAAGTAGTCGAGTTCAAATTGGATAAATTAGGAATGGCTACTGTCGGGGCATGCCTCACTGTTAAAATGTGTACTTCACAACTCGTAAAATTCACCAATCAACCAATTACAACCCATTTCAAGACTACATGTATGTATGTATGTAACACCGAATGATTGGCTAGAGATGATTGTCATAAGTTAGTCAAGCCTTAAAGCAGTTGCCCAAGAGCCAAGGGTTTTTCACATGCGCAGCTTCATATTGCCTTGGAACATTACTCAAGGTGAATGCCTGTCCACAGGGGTTGAGAAGCAATGCCACTTCTAAGACCACCAACAAGTTCTGTACAATCCAAGTTGAACTGCCTCATCAACCGGAGAACTGCTATGTGAACCATTGATTTCGGACTGTTGATTTCCAGCGCTGGATGCTCTTAGGACCAGGACTGACTTACTTCCCCATGAGCATGATGAGATACTGTTCTTCCCACCTATCTCGGAATTTGCCAAGCACAAAGTCTGAACTGCGTAAAATTTTCTGGATGGTGCCGTCATCGTCCACTGCTGGCATCACTACCTTCAATTAGTATGCAAACTTAATGAGAAGAACTGTATCTCAAGGAAAGATAATTCCACATTATTTTGAAGCATTTTTCCCTGCTTTAATGGTTCCTTAGGTTGAGGTTTACTGAAGAGTGTCCGATAATTTCTCTTGATCTAGTCAACGATACAGCTGGTGTGATCATCCTGTACACTCTTATCTGTATCCTCCAGGACATGCACCATTCACTGATTCAGCAACACAGTTGGGATGGTTTAATGCAATCAGATCTGGGAATTCGTCCACTAATGGTTTGTGTATATTTCTGAAGGTGTTAGAGAGGCTAGCAAGGTTTCTTGTGTTGAGAGACCCTGTCCATGGTCCCCGTTCTTGACAGTCTTGATCCCGAGAGCATTATTTAGTGCCGGAAATCACCCATCCGAAATCCATACTATCTAGGGAGTCCAATAGGCCTACAACCACCTGTCCTGTTCACATAGCATTTCTCTTGTTGTCGATTCAGTTCATTGGATTGTGGAGAACTTATTGCTAATCATCTGAAGAACCATGGTGTGGCATTGCTTCTCAAATTCCTCTCTCAATTTGACTGGGTAGAGACTGTGATGAGGTATTCATCTTTAGTAATTCACATGTTCCAAGGCAAGGAGCAGAATGGAAGGGAAGTTATTTTGTCAGTGACTCAACGAGGATGACGGTAAGTTTGCATAAATTTAATCTCAGGAGAAGCTCAAAGTATATGAAGATATGAATCTTTCTTGATCTGCATTTCGGTCTCCCAAGCTGTTGTAGAATATTCGCCTTTGGGGCCTTAGAAAACAGGGAAGGAAATGGCGGGTCAAGAGAGTGAATTGGTGGGCATGCATGAATAACTATTCGCTTTCTCTGGCCTGGTGGCTGGGGGGAGGGGGGACCATCATCCTACCAAAGGGACAGAAATTGACAGACTAACAAAAAATCATGAACAGTAACTTCCTCATACTATTCACCATTTATTTATTCACATTTTTTTTGCAGAAACAAACAAAACTGCCATACATAAAAAGTATAGCATATTAGTTCATATATCATTATGTACATGAGCAACACAACAAACTTATCCTAATTAGCACTAAGCTTGACCACCTGTACCAGGTGTATTCCTGAGGTGTCATTCCGTGTCATCAGTAAAAATGCTGATAAAGATATATTTAATTTACTACACGCTAAATTGAGATTATAAGTCCGCACGAACACCAAAACCTGGGCCTGTTGGGGGTTCTGTTAAACTTGTCAATCCTTCCTTGGGTTCACAGGCAAACCTCCAATTCTGTCCGCTTCTGTAATCAGATGAAAAACAGTTTTTCTTGGCATCTTCAAGTGGATAGAAAGTATGAACATTTTACCACTATTTAATTTCACCGTTTGTTTTTCCTCCACCAAACATGACAAATAATCATTTCATAGCACTGTTGTCAGTTGGGTTCAAGGCTCAGTAAAAACAAGTGATTTGCTTTCGAATTCACCAATAAGGCGATTTTATACAGGAATTTGGTGGAAATCTTCAATTATCCTTGACGGAATATGAGAGCATCGATCAATACCATTATGTATTGTAGGAATTATCTCC
>JAVTVY010012587.1:0-53872 GCA_036873755.1 Hanleya hanleyi
AGACAGCATCCCTCGACACCTATAACAATCATACCCGAGAATACGGTGGATTCTCACACGTAGCCTTGGATACAAATGAATATTCTTACTATCCCAATTTCGCAAATGAGCTAAACCTCGGCGTACGCACAAGAATGTCACCCGACGTTCTGACACACCATGCTGTCCACCTATTTTGGCTTACCTCTTTGAAGATATTCAGCCTGACGAGTAGCTCACACAGTGCCATAACATACTTGTTTTTGTTCTCCCTATAGCAGTTATCTGCCTGTATGTATAATATAGGCAACTTGCTATCCTATATATAAAAAAGAAAAATATATATCATAATTAAAATGTCCTACATTACAAATGTTTCTCGGTACGTCTCACAGTCAGTTGAGTGCAACATTCCAAAGTGAGCCATGTACATCAGTTCTGGATGTGAGCCTGCCCGATCCAAAACAGAATTCGCGAAACTAACTAAACAATGTCCATCAAGCGGTATAGTGTGTGGCCACCTAATTTGCAAAGGCACGAACTTACATATGAGTATCCTTAATACTCCGAGGCATGATAATCCACTATGAAACACTCTTGGATGCCTCATACGATGACAAGTATCAAATGCGACCGTAATTTAATCCCCGAAAGAAATGTAATATGAATACATGCAATTAAATGTGTAAGTTGAACAATGTAATATGAATACATGCAATCAAATTTGTTGAACAAAAGTTGAACAATGTCCCTATACCTCATCACCTTCACATAACAACAGTGAATTGTAAAGAATGATTACCATCTCTTCACATGTATCAGTAATCGTCTTCATCAGTATATTCATCACCATGTTGCTGTCATGCTGATACTCCTTAACATCTAGGTATGTAGTATCTTTTCTATGCTTAAGCCCGTGATTTATAACGCCTACAATGTGCGTTGCAAGCAAGTTAGCTCCATCAAGACTCTGCAAGTAAAGTGAGAACACAAAACAATACAATTATAAAGGTTGATAAAGGCTCATCAAAACTTGCTGTAAATATGCTCTCGTTCATTTAAACTCTGAATCACGATATCTGTAAAGTAACGCTAGCATATATGCTTTATGCAGGTTAATATGCAGGCATTATTCTCATTCGGTCAAACAAAATAGGGCTACTTCCTGCGTGTACGATATGATCTTTCCGAATATATGAGGTTGATAGGTTGGCTAAAAACAATCACAAAGTGCGTGAATGAGTTCTGCACAAGAACAATGATGTGATTATAATGTGGAACAATGACCCGTTTCAGTATATAATCGGTTATTTGACCGTCAAAAAGTTTAGCACATTTGTCAACTTGATTTCAACATATGCATATAAATATTCCACATTTATAAAAATGATCTTTCATTCACATGTGCAAAAAACTTTTCCGTATATATGTTTATAATTTTTACATAAGCTAAATAAAAGTTTCTCAACATAAAACTTTTGCTGCACATGTTTATAAAACTGTTCATCACTGAGCACATGTGTTTGCTTATCCATGTATGATCCGATCGCTCCCGTATATGGTAGGCCGTGGTGGACAAAAATCGCCATTATGTATGCGTATATATTCGAATATATCTGCATACTAAATCGAATATATGTCCATATATATTTACAGCCAATCACAACTCAGTTTTATATGTGCGTATTAAATGTTTTTGTATGCAGATCAACTCATTTTATATACGTATTAATTCAGATTTCATCCGTATATATAAAGAAGTTTTTTACATACTAATTTCGATTTAATCTCTATACCAATTCACATTTATGTCGGACAATAATCATTTATGTCGTACATAAATCAACCAATAGAATCACAGGAATTATGTGCGACATAAATAGCTTCTCCTCCCGCCATAACTTCATTTTTTCATAACACGCCAGTCCGACTCTACCCAGTTCAGCGCTCAAAGTGAACGGACGTGTTTTTTGTGTTCTACCAAACCAGCCCAGCTTTCCCAGCCTTTGTGTTCCTCGGCGGTCTTTGTTCCCCGGGCTTTACAGGATTACCTGTACTACAACAACAAACAGCGGGAGAAACCAGCCAGCCAGAGCTAAGTTTTGAATTGAATTCTTGCACCTATACTAATATTTCCTATCACTAAATTCACTCCTTACCAAATAACAACTAGTCCTGATCTAAACAAAAACAAATCAAACAATGGAAGCCACTCAATCCACCGTAAAAACACCTAAAAGGAAGCTCTCAGAAATCAACACTGAAAAATCCCCACCCACCAAAAAACAACGATCCCTACCCGAAAGGCCTAGTAGTCTAGCAAATTTTATCGCCATCATCCATAGTTTTACCCAACTGAGAGCATGTAAATTCCCAAAGGCCAAGGTAGCAAACGATCTCAAAAAATGTGCTGGTGACGTACATCAAATCTTTGAACTGCCGGGTGGTCAAATCTTTGAACTGCCGGGTGGTGACCTGAAAGTCCACTGCAAATCACAAACTCAGTACGAGAAATTACTACGTTTAGACCTGCTAGCAGATAAACCTGTCTCGGTAAAACAATTCATACAGCGTAGAGAGCAATGCAAAGGAGTAATTTACGGAATTGACCTCAGTATCAAACTAGAAGACATTCTCCCCACCCTCTCAAAACAAAACGTCGTATATGCCAAAAGAATGCAAAAGAACAAACAGGAAACGACAAGCATTATGCTAGTATTCAAAGGATCAAAATTACCGGAAACTGTCCGGCTATGGCTTCGTAACATTATAGTTAAACCTTTTTTTGACACACCAAAACGATGTCATAACTGTTAGAAATATGGTGGTCATATAGCTAGATTTTGTAAATCCCAAGTTGTATGTGCGAAATGCTCTGGAAATCATAATTACGAAGAATGTACTGAAACGAAAGTAACATGTGTAAACTGCAAAGGCAACCATTCAGCGGCCTACAAAGGCTGTATAGCTTTCAAAGAGGCAAAAGAGTTGAATTTACTAAAGCAGACAAAGGGATTTCTTACGCAGAAGCTGTAAAAGAAACCAGAATGAATAGAAAAATCAGTCTACAAATGACCACCGCTCTATGCAAAGCAAAGGCAACTGAGACAATAGTCACAGCCGTGAACACAAACTCAGGTGATACAATGGAGACTGAAAACAATGAGCAAGAAACAGAGACAAAGAATCTAACCAAGCTAGACCTGCTGGGCTTTATCAACATTGTGTTGAACTCAGTTATTAACCCCCTGCAACCCAAGCTTAATAAGACCGACATGATAGTGAAAATTGCGCGGGACTTCCTTAATTGGGAGTTCAGCTCCGATGAAATCATTAACTGGGGGAAAAATCCGAAATACGATAAGAAAACATCCACACCCAAAGAAAAGTCTATCCCGGCCCTCAACATAACAACATAAGATAATCCACTTGCGAATGCATCAGTCTCCAAATTAGGGATATAACTAACACAAAATTCAATAAAAATCAATTATCAATACTCCCATGGAATGCCCGAAGCATCGGGAAAAACGGGGACAATCTTAAAGTCTTAGTAAATGAAATCAACCCAGATATAATTTGTGTTCAGGAAACATTTCTGAAGCCAGGAAAAAATAAATTTACAATAAACGGATATAAGTCGTATAGATCAGACAGACTTACAGGTGCACTAGGGGGAAACCTGATATTAATAAAAGAGGATCTGATTCACATCGAACTAGATAAAAGCCCTACCAGTGACGATCTCGAATGGCACGCTATTCAGGTCTTCTTCAATAACAAACCTATTAACATCATTAATTTATATGCCCCAGGAAGTCTAAAGAAAATCTCCCCAAAAGATCTGGACAACATCACAAAGAAATTTAACTCCCCTATCATCATATGCGGTGATTACAACAGTCATAACCCCATGTGGGACGACAATTGCATCAAGGCAGACGAAAAAGGCAAAGTAGTGGAAAAATGGCTTGACCAAAACAACCTATGCTACTTAAATAATGGCCACGGGACGCGAATAGACATGAACACCGGTAAACTATCTGCAATTGACTTAACTATTGTCTCCCCTGATTTAGCTGTTAAATCCGAATGGGAAGTGATTCCTGACACGCTTGACAGCGACCACTTCGCCATTCTGACGAAAATTAGTATAAAACCGGACGCTGAAAGGACAGACGCCCCTCCAAAATTTCAGTACTCCAAAGCCGACTGGAAAAGCTTCCAGAAAGACTGTCAATACCTAAATCATGACGAGATATTCAATTCCGATCCAGAAATGTTCAATGAAAACATTACAAATTCACTACTAAACATAGCACAAAAATATATTCCGATATCACAACAGCGCCACAACAAAAACCCGGTACCCTGGTGGAACCCAGAGTATGCAAAGAATATTGCGGCCAAAAAGAAGGCACTTAGAAAATTCAAAAAAAGTAGGCTCCAAAGTGATCACGCGAATTACAAGGAACTCAAAATCATAGCTGAAAAAAGTGTCAAAGAAGCTAAATCAAAATGCTGGGAAGACTTTTGCAACACTATAGATACCAAAACCAATTCAAAAAAAGTATGGAACAAAATAAAAAATATACAAGGAAAGTTAACAAACACAGTCCCTGTACTGAACAAAACTAAAAAAACGAACAAAGAAAAGGCAGAACACCTCGCCGAATCTTTCGCTTCAAACAGTAGCGATAGCAACCTGAAACCAGAATTCAGAAAAATTAAGGAAGAAACAACGATAGAAAACGATTTGGACGATCATTTAGAAAACTATCTCAATGCAGACTTCAATATTAATGAATACCGCAAAGCTATACACTGTAAAAAAGAGAGCTCACCTGGTGAAGACAAACTAGGATACACGATCCTTAAACACCTACCAAATAAAACACAGAAACTAATTTTGAAACTAATTAATGTCAGCTGGCAGACCAAACAACTTCCAAGTAAATGGAAAACATCTATCGTTATCCCAATCCCTAAACCAGGTAAAGATCCATCAGACAGCAACTCTTACCGCCCAATTTCTCTCACTTCAAATCTATGCAAAATAATGGAAACTATGGTAAAGAATAGACTGGAATTTCATATGGAAAACAACAACTTATTAAACAAAACCCAAAGCGGCTTTCGTAAGAACAGAAGTACATTAGACCATATAACCAGATTACAACACTCCATAAAAAAGGGGAATGCCAAACATCAGTACACACTAGGTATCTTCCTAGACATAGAAAAAGCATTTGACCTTGTATGGCAGGACGGCATAATTATTCAATTAAGCAAACTTGGGATTAAGGGAAGAATGCAACACTGGATAAAAAAACTTCCTAAACAATAGAAATTTTAAAGTTCGCATAGGAAATACCCTATCCACCGACCATGAATTAGACAACGGTACCCCTCAGGGAAGCGTCATAAGCCCTACCCTTTTCAACATCCTCATCAATGGCCTAGCCAATGAAATTGACACGAAACATCCGGAAGTAGAACAGTCTCTATTTGCTGACGATTCTGCCCTCTGGAAAACCGCACGCTCCATAAAAAAATTGACAGGTATAATGCAAAATACACTAGATACAATTAGCGGCTGGGCCGATAAATGGGGCTTCAACTTTTCCGCCCTAAAAACAATGGGCATTATATTTTCAAACAATAAACACATTGACGTTAAACTAACACTAGGAGGTCAGAAAATTGAATTCAGAAATAGTGTTAAATACCTAGGTATGATCTTTGACAGAAAACTCACATGGAAAGACCACATCGACCAACTAGTCCTCCGCTGCAATAAAGACTGAACCTCATGAGGTGTGTGTCTGGGACAAACTGGGGAGCGAGTAAATATAGTCTGATAAAATTATATCAAACCTTAATCAGGTCAAAAATAGATTATGGGTCCATCGCCTACCAATCAGCATGTAAGACACAACTAAAAAGAATAGACAGCATCCAATATTCTGTTCTAAAAATAGCTACTGGAGCCTTCAAGGGAACCGCCTTATGTAGTCTTCAAATAGAAACCAATGAGAAACCCTTACATTTAAGACGAGAGGAACTGTCCCTGAAATATGCAGGAAAAACTAGAGCTAAGGGCGAAAATCACCCATGCCACAAAATTTTTGAAGATAAAAGTGAATATGAATGTTTAAAGAAAAACTGGGAAAAAGACTCCGCCCCCCTCGGCTACACCGTAAATAACCTATTCCAAGAGCATGAAATACCCATCGCGCACATCTGCGACACAGACAAGATCACTAGACCACCCTGGGAATTAGAGTCGCCCCACGTGGACACTAGTATTCACGACTACCTCACAAAGAAGGACAACCCAGACTTTATAAGAGCCACCACCCTCGAATATATCAACCAAAACTGGAAAAATTACTCAAAAATCTATACAGACGGATCGAAAAACACAAGTAATAACACAGGATCAGCTTTTGTTATACCTGAGCTCAACATACAAAATGGTTTCAAACTTCCAGATAATATGTCTGTGTACACTAGCGAACTGATTGCTATAATAAAGGCTCTCGAATGGATCATCGAGCACAAACCAATCCGTGCGGTGATACTCAGTGACTCCCTTAGTGGACTCACATCCATCCAAAATTCTATATCTGACAGTAGACCTGATCTCATACACAAAATAGAATGTTTATGTACACAAATACACAACGAGGGTATAGACGCCATTTTAGCATGGGTACCCGCGCATGTCAACATCAGAGGTAACGAAGCAGCCGACAAAACTGCCAAAGACAGTCTTGCTAAAACTACACACGATGTGCCAATAGGATTAGGATATAAAAAACTCAACACTATCATTAGACGCAAAATAGATAGCAAGTGGCAAAAGGAATGGAACGAAGAAGAACGTGGACGGTGGTTACATAAGATCCTTGATGGAGAGAAAAGACAAACCCAGGGATTCCAGTTAGACAATAAACGTGATGACCGCATAATCACCAGATTAAGACTAGGCAAAACCGGACTTAAATCACATCTGTCCATGCTTCTGAAAAACACCTCACCACTCTGTACCGCATGCAACAATGTAGAAGAAACAATAGAACACGTGCTAGTTGAATGCCCAATCCACAGCCAACAACGTGTGGCACTTAGAAACGAATTAAAAAAATTCAACACTCCCTTAACATTACCAGCGTTATTAAACCTAAGCCCACCATTAGAAATCAGGTATTCAAGTCCTTAATAAATTTTATCAAAACTGCTGGTTATTACTCCAGTATATAATACTACCGCCGTACATGCGCAGTCAGCAATGTTTTCTATTTTTTTATTTTGTTTTTCTTTCCACATAATCAACTACTAGTACACCAAGTACTACGACACGATTTGATAGAGGCCAAATCATTCTTCAGACTTCAACAAATGGTATGATTGCAGCGGAGTTACCTTGATACTGAGGGCCGTGTGCACCATAGCCATACAAAACATTATGGCCATAATAAACTATCCATACATAATATCCGGCCAAAATGTCACAGACACATTTTGAAATAAAATAGGCATGGCAACAACGGAGTTACCTTGATACTGAGGGCCGTTTGTTCCACTGTCCTACAAAACAAACGATGGCCAAATCTAATTGAATTCATGACAACATTAGCACGGCCAAATCGCATATAGCGAGCAGTATTCGGCATAAAATATAGGAAATGGTGATGGCGGAGTTACCTTGATACTGAGGGCCGACTATCTCATTGTCCTACAAATTCTTTATGGCCATCAAACGATAATGCATACAGAAATAATACAGAGCCGTTTATTTGTGTATTCACCTAGTACTGAATCTATCGAAATGTTTAGTTATTTATTCATTTGTTTATCTATTTACTCACTTAAGTATATATTGGTATTCATATTATGTGACTGACGGTCGGGGCGTGCCTGTTGTTGGGAGGAAGATATATAAAATTATGGCATCGAAAAACATTAGAAAACAAGAATGACTACAAGCCTTCTATTTCATATGATACAGGCACACCGAAGACCACAGACGAGTTGGACAAGACCTGAAACAGAAGACGGAAGACGATCACAGGAATACCAACAGCGCCTTGAGTGACAACGCCGCATAGCAAGAACACCCAGAATCAGAATACTCGACCCTAGACCACACCGACACGCTAGATGACCCCGAACTGACGCCTTAACACAGAATATGATCCTTTGACTTTCACGCAATATAGGACGTAGACCTGCCGCCCTGTGCCCCGATACACACTCCAAGCAATTGTTACAGGCACAGATTTCTGGAAGAACCCACCCTGTTCCCAAGGGCGTCGTTAGTGAAGCCGATCCGAAAAATCCTGAAGACGCCCTTGGTTCTCCCAGTTTTTTTCTGGACGGCTTTGTGCGTACAAAGGGGTACCAAGACAAAGGAATCATACACGCGATTACAGAGAACTCATATTTACCAGTATAACTTAACCAAAAACCAAAAAGAGACTTACGAACTTGTACATATATACCGATTCTTATTTACTTCTATTTATATCTCTTACAAATCTCTCATTGTTATTTATTATTTATCTATTTATTTATTTATTTATTTATTTATATATTTAGCCCTGGAAAAGATATTCAATAAACAAAGTAATGTACCGCGAAATTCGAATAAAACATTGAGTTGATGGGCCGCGAAATCCGAATGGGAAGCGGCCCTTAAACTACAATTTCAATCAAAAGCCATAACTTCACTTCCGTGTCCAGAAAGACAAGCCATCATAGTCAGTGGGCGATTTGTTTACAACTCGCTGACGGTTATGCCATTGATGTGGCCGGTTCTTAGATGTTTCACCGTGCTGAGATTCATGAAACAGAGTTCGAGAGTATTATTACTACAATGGTTTTATTTATTCATTGATATATTTATTCAATAAATAACCAACGTACCTGAATGCAATTACATGCTATCAAAAAGCTATATACAGTTTGAGAGTTGGGCATTTAAGAACAAAATATATAATATTCGTGTTGAGCTTAGCTTAATAACTGCAAGCTTAAAAGTTAGGAACTTTGTTTAAATCGTAAACAGACGAATGTAGCCTACACGTATAAGTACCAGCAGAAGTGGATGAGTTTACATCCACTTCTGGTAATAGTGTTGTTTGTATTCTAAATTGCTGATACATCGTAATTAAAACGCTGCTTTGGACGTGAGAAGATCAAGGTCCATACTTCGATGTGTGTGAATCGACCTGTGTATGAAGATGGGTAAAGACATCGTTATATTCTATGAATGAGTATTTTCTATTAATTCTACAATTTTGTTTGTAAAATTGCTATGGCTTACGAAGTTTCCTCGGAGGAACATAGAAAAAATACGACCCAGAAGATAAACACAGTTAAAACGTGCATTGACAATACGATTCAAAAGTGTGGCTATAACAGTCGACAATCTCAATATGGCTACAATCTTTGCACAGTGTAAATTATCGTGACTCTTTCCAGTTATAAAAACGGCGAGCCGAATGTCAACAAAGATAGGTCACCCAAGTTAGGTCAAAAGTCGGATGCAACTTGTGGGAGGGAAAGCGATTTATGTCGCACATAATTCCTGTGATTCTATTGGTTGATTTATGTACGACATAAATGTGAATTAATATGGAGATAAGTTCGAAATTAGTGCGTATAGCTACATGTAATTTCTTTATATATAGGGATGAAATCTGAATTAATATGGATATAAACTGATTTGATCTGCATACAAAAACATTTAATACGCATATATAAAACTGCTCTGTGAATGGCTGTGAATATATGTGGACATATATTGGATTTAATATGCGTATATATTCGAATATATATATTCGAATATATACGCATACATAATAACGATTTTTGTCCACCACGGCCTACCATACCCGTAAAGCCTTCGTGCCCGCGCTGTAGCTCGAAGTTTTAACAGATCGTTAGCGAGATTCCGACGTTTTGCCTCCATCGGGGAAAAACTACAGCTACTACACTCAAACAGACTCATTTCGAAGAAATAAGCGGGCGGAGGGGCGGTCGTTTGCACCCACATATCAGCACAGTGAGTGGATTGACAATGGAGGCGAACAACCTCGTTCCTGCCTTTGAAGCTTCACGAGAAATGAAGAAAAGTCGCAAATTTATAATGACCGCTCATCGACAATTCGACTGCTTCATTGTCATACGCGAGATTGATCACTGTGCACTACTTATGATAATAGGGTGTTTTCCATTAATCATCTTGCATCATTTGACGATTTAGCTCAAATCGTGAATGGTGACGCAAATGGTTCGTCTTACTGCTAACAAGAATCACAAAATAGGACATACGTCAGGTCAAACAGGGTCACTGTATAAGTTTTAATGTGTTGGGTTACTAAGTTATTGGCTTGAATACTTAGAATTCAAAATTGATCGTCGCTGTATAGCTGAAATATTGTTGAACGCGAAATTAAGAATTTACTCTCTCTCTCTCTCTCTCTCTCTCTCTCTCTGGATGTTAAACAAGTTGAATGAGTTAATTGGGCTGCTGTTTCAACCGCCAAATGACTTTCAACCAGACCAGCAGCTGATCGGTTTGGGACCTGGACATCTGGTATCCAATTCACTAACTACGTATCTCTTTGAATTTAATGTCACTCCTGCCCCCAAAGGCCGTAAAATTTTAAAGTTTACACATAGCAACATATCACCGAAGCATTGGAATCATTTAAGCAAGGTCTTTATAGGAAATATAGAATTTACGGTATGCAGGCTATCACCAAAGCTAAAACTGACAACAAACAAAGGTGTCTACAGAGCACTGGCAGATTACATCGCAGAGGCTGGTCCATTCCAAACCTCATTCTCACAGTTCGGTAAAGTTAGCAACCGGTTCATTATTCACTTTCAGCCGTGGATTCGCGCGAATAGACGGCCGTGGATTCGCGAATGTGCGGCCGTCGATTCGACCGTTTTTGCCAGGCTGAATATGCGGCCACGTATTCGGACTAAAAAAGCGAATACTGCGCCGTCGATTCGTCAGAATAAGCCAGTAATTGGTAACCACCTATTATCCAAAAATCTTGTAGTTAATATACCTGAAATTTTTCGGAAATGCACACTACAATTAGTAATACTCCATGCATACTTTTGGAAAGAAAGATGAAAGATCAGTTCCGTAGTATCGCATAAACGACCATTTACCACCTTACCGATTAGCTCATACAATCAAGCAGGTTACCGATTACCACTTAACTACTATTTAAGTACCACTTATCATTTTTACCCAGCAACAGAATAATTCTACCCGACACAGTCCGTATTAATAGGCGAAATGCTTAACCCTATCTGGTCTGGGCTTTTAGAGAGCTGCCCAAGCGTGGTGTGGGGGATTCCTCTCTCTGAAAATATTCCTCTTACGGCTTGAGCTGGAGGTGGGGGGTTAAACTAACCACAATTTTGAAGGAAAATTACAAAAACATAATGTTTCTGGTATCCCACATGGGCCGCCATGGAATTAACCCAAATAGGCTAAAAATGACCCCAGTATGATAAGCTGCAAACTACGACAGTTTCAAGGTGTTGTGTTTCCACAAACAGAGTATAAAGTTTGATGGGGTTTGTTCCCACCATCACCCGGCCTGTTAGCTCTACACACCCCGGCGTGGTAGGCTTAACACTAATATATCCATTCTTGAATACCATCTTTAACTCTTTAAACAGTCAGGCAGATTACCCACATTCGGCTTTGCCCGGCAACCGATTAACCATAACAAAATAGTACATGAAAGCTCATTTACGGTGGCATCGTAAACGGTCTTCTGAATCGGTTGCCACCCTTCTGAAGGATTCATGCAGTCAAGCGGGTTATAGACTACCACTTAACATTCAGCTTTGTCCGGCAACCCATTACACATAGCCCACACAGACCGTTTTAAATGACAAATTTGTCAAACTAGTACAAGAAAGCTCATTTACGGGGGCATCGTAGACGGTCTTAGAAATCGGTTGCCACACTTATGAAGGATTTATGCAGTCAATCAGGCTACCGACTACCACTTAAGATTCAGCTTTGCCCGGCAACCGATTAAACATAGCCGACACGGTCCGTTTTAAAAGACGAAATTTGTCAAAATAGTATATGAAATCTCATTTACGGGGGCATCGTAGGCGGTCTTCGAAATCGGTTGCCACCTTTTTGAAGGATTCATGCAGTCAAGCACGTTACCGACTACCACTTAACATTAAGTTTTGCCCGGCTACCGATTAAACATAGCCGACACAGTCCGTTTTATAAAACGAAATTTGTCAAAATAGTAATGGAATCTCATTTACGGGGGCATCGTAGACGGTCTTCGAAATCGGTTGCCACCCTGTCGAAGGATTCATGCAGTCAATCAGGTTACCGACTACCACTTAACAATCAGCTTTGCCCGGCAACCGATTAAACATAGCCCACACACCCCGTTTTAGAAGACGAAATGTGTCAAAATAGTACATGGAAGGTCATTTACGGGGGCATCGTAGACGGTGTTAGAAATCGGTTGCCACCTTTTTGAAGGATTCATGCAGTCAAGCACGTTACCTACTACCACTTAACATTAAGTTTTGCCCGGCTAACGATTAAACATAGCCGACACAGTCCGTTTTAAAAAACGAAATTTGTCAAAATAGTAATGGAATCTCATTTACGGGGGCATCGTAGACGGTATTCGAAATCGGTTGCCACCCTGCCGAAAGATTCATGCAGTCAATCAGGTTACCGACTATCACTTAACATTCAGCTTTGCCCGGCAACCGATTAAACATAGCCCACACACCCCGTTTTAGAAGACGAAATTTGTCAAAATAGTACATGGAAGGTCATTTACGAGGGCATCGTACACGGTCTTAGAAATCGGTTGCCACCTTTTTGAAGGATTCATGCAGTCAAGCACGTTACCGACTACCACTTAACATTAAGTTTTGCCCGGCTACCGATTAAACATAGCCGACACAGTCCGTTTTAAAAAACGAAATTTGTCAAAATAGTAATGGAATCTCATTTACGGGGGCATCGTAGACGGTCTTCGAAATCGGTTGCCACCCTGTCGAAGGATTCATGCAGTCAATCAGGTTACCGACTACCACTTAACATTCAGCTTTGCCCGGCAACCGATTAAACATAGCCCACACACCCCGTTTTAGAAGACGAAATTTGTCAAAATAGTACATGGAAGGTCATTTACGAGGGCATCGTACACGGTCTTAGAAATCGGTTGCCACCTTTTTGAAGGATTCATGCAGTCAAGCACGTTACCGACTACCACTTAACATTAAGTTTTGCCCGGCTACCGATTAAACATAGCCGACACAGTCCGTTTTAAAAAACAAAATTTGTCAAAATAGTAATGGAATCTCATTTAAGGGGGCATCGTAGACGGTCTTAGAAATCGGTTGCCACCCTGTCGAAGGATTCATGCAGTCAATCAGGTTACCGACTACCACTTAACATTCAGCTTTGCCCGGCAACCGATAAAACATAGCCCACACACCCCGTTTTAGAAGACGAAATGTGTCAAAATAGTACATGGAAGATCATTTACGGAGGCATCGTAGACGGTCTTAGAAATCGGTTGCCACCTTTTTGAAGGATTCATGCAGTCAAGCACGTTACCGACTACCAATTAACATTAAGTTTTGCCCGGCTACCGATTAAACATAGCCGACACAGTCCGTTTTAAAAAACGAAATTTGTCAAAATAGTAATGGAATCTCATTTACGGGGGCATCGTATACGGTCTTCGAAATCGGTTGCCACCCTGTCGAAGGATTCATGCAGTCAATCAGGTTACCGACTACCACTTAACAATCAGCTTTGCCCGGCAACCGATTAAACATAGCCCACACATCCCGTTTTAGAAGACGAAATGTGTCAAAATAGTACATGGAAGGTCATTTACGGGGGCATCGTAGACGGTGTTAGAAATCGATTGCCACCTTTTTGAAGGATTCATGCAGTCAAGCACGTTACCTACTACCACTTAACATTAAGTTTTGCCCGGCTAACGATTAAACATAGCCGACACAGTCCGTTTTAAAAAACGAAATTTGTCAAAATAGTAATGGAATCTCATATACGGGGGCATCGTAGACGGTCTTCGAAATCGCTTGCCACCCTGTCGAAGGATTCATGCAGTCAATCAGGTTACCGACTACCACTTAACATTCAGCTTTGCCCGGCAACCGATTAAACATAGCCCACACACCCCGTTTTAGAAGACGAAATGTGTCAAAATAGTACATGGAAGGTCATTTACGGGGGCATCGTAGACGGTCTTAGAAATCGGTCGCCACCTTTTTGAAGGATTCATGCAGTCAAGCACGTTACCGCCTACCACTTAACATTAAGTTTTGGCCGGCTACCGATTAAACATAGCCGACACAGTCCGTTTTAAAAAACGAAATTTGTCAAAATAGTAATGGAATCTCATTTATCGGGGCATCGTAGACGGTCTTCGAAATCGGTTGCCACCCTGTCGAAGGATTCATGCAGTCAATCAGGTTACCCACTACCACTTAACATTCAGCTTTGCCCGGCAATCGATTAAACATAGCCCACACACCCCGTTTTAGAAGACGAAATGTGTCAAAATAGTACATGGAAGGTCATTTACGGGGGCATCGTACACGGTCTTAGAAATCGGTTGCCACCTTTTTGAAGTATTCATGCAGTC
Source organism: Hanleya hanleyi (assembly GCA_036873755.1). NCBI lineage: Eukaryota > Metazoa > Mollusca > Polyplacophora > Lepidopleurida > Hanleyidae > Hanleya > Hanleya hanleyi. The sequence continues at coordinate 14,688 of JAVTVY010012587.1, forward strand.
AAGCACGTTACCGACTACCACTTAACATTAAGTTTTGCCCGGCTACCGATTAAACATAGCCGACACAGTCCGTTTTATAAAACGAAATTTGTCAAAATAGTAATGGAATCTCATTTAAGGGGTCATCGTAGACGGTCTTAGAAATCGGTTGCCACCCTGTCGAAGGATTCATGCAGTCAAGCAGGTTATCGACTACCACTTAACATTCAGCTTTGCCCGGCAACCGATTAAACATAGCCCACACACTCTGTTTTAGAAGACGAAATGTGTCAAAATAGTACATGGAAGGTCATTTACGGGGCATCGTAGACGGTCTTAGAAATCGGTTGCCACCTTTTTGAAAGATTCATGCAGTCAAGCACGTTACCCACTACCACTTAACATTAAGTTTTGCCCGGCCACCGATTAAACATAGCCGACACAGTCCGTTTTAAAAAACGAAATTTGTCAAAATAGTCATGGAATCTCATTTACGGGGGCATCGTAGACGGTCTTCAATATCGGTTGCCACCCTGTCGAAGGATTCACGCAGTCAACCAGGTTACCAACTACCACTTAACATTCAGCTTTGCCCGGCAACCAATTAAACATAGCCCACACACCCCGTTTTAGAACACGAAATGTGTCAAAATAGTACATGGAAGGTCATTTACGGGGGCATCGTAGACGGTCTTAGAAATCGGTTGCCACCTTTTTGAAGGATTCATGCAGTCAAGCACGTTACCGACTACCACTTAACATTAAGTTTTGCCCGGCTACCCATTAAACATGGCCGACACAGTCCGTTTTAAAAAACGACATTTGTCAAAATAGTAATGGAATCTCATTTACGGGGGCATCGTAGACGGTCTTCGAAATCGGTTGCCACCTTTTTGAAGGATTCATGCAGTCAAGCACGTTACCGACTACCACTTAACATTAAGTTTTGCCCGGCTACCGATTAAACATAGCCGACACAGTCCGTTTTAAAAAACGAAATTTTTCAAAATAGTAATGGAATCTCATTTACGGGGGCATCGTAGACGGTCTTCGAAATCGCTTGCCACCCTGTCGAAGGATTCATGCAGTCAATCAGGTTACCGACTACCACTTAACATTCAGCTTTGCCCGGCAACCGATTAAACATAGCCCAGACACCCCGTTTTAAAAGACGAAATGTGTCAAAATAGTACATGGAAGATCATTTACGGGGGCATCGTAGACGGTCTTAGAAATCGGTTGCCACCTTTTTGAAGGATTCATGCAGTCAAGCACGTTACCGACTACCACTTAACATTAAGTTTTGCCCGGCTACCGATTAAACATAGCCGACACAGTCGGTTTAAAAAAACGAAATTTGTCAAAATAGTAATGGAATCTCATTTACGGGGGCATCGTAGACGGTCTTCAAAATCGGTTGCAACCCTGTCGAAGGATTCATGCAGTCAATCAGGTTACCGACTACCACTTAACATTCAGCTTTGCCCGGCAACCGATTAAACATAGCCCACACACCCCGTTTTAGAAGACGAAATGTGTCAAAATAGTACATGGAAGGTCATTTACGGGGGCATCGTAGACGGTCTTAGAAATCGGTTGCCACCTTGTCGAAGGATTCATGCAGTCAAGCACGTTACCGACTACCACTTAACATTAAGTTTTGCCCGGCTACCGATTAAACATAGCCGACACAGTCCGTTTTAAAAACGAAATTTGTCAAAATAGTAATGGAATCTCATTTACGGGGGCATCGTAGACGGTCTTCGAAATCGGTTGCCACCTTTTTGAAGGATTCATGCAGTCAAGCAGTTACCGACTACCACTTAACATTAAGTTTTGCCCGGCTACCGATTAAACATAGCCGGCACAGTCCGTTTTAAAAGACGAAATGTGTCAAAATAGTACATGGAAGATCATTTACGGGGGCATCGAAGACGGTCTTAGAAATCGGTTGCCACCTCTTTTAAGGATTCATGCAGTCAAGCACGTTACCGACTACCACTTAACATTAAGTTTTGCCCGGCTACCGATTAAACATAGCCGACACAGTCCATTTTAAAAAACGAAATTTGTCAAAATAGTAATGGAATCTCATTTAAGGGGGCATCGTAGACGGTCTTCGAAATCTGTTGCCACCCTGTCGAAGGATTCATGCATTCAATTAGGTTACCGACTACCACTTAACATTAAGTTTTGTCCGGCTACCGATTAAACATAGCCGACACAGTTCGTTTTAAAAAACGAAATGTGTCAAAATAGTACATGAAAGGTCATTTACCGGGGCATCGTAGACGATCTTAGAAATCGGTTGCCACCTTTTTGAAGTATTCATGCAGTCAAGCACGTTACCTACTATCACTTAACATTAAGTTTTGCCCGGCTACCGATTAAATATAGCCGACACAGTCCGTTTTAAAAAACGAAATTTGTCAAAATAGTAATGGAATCTCATTTAAGGGGCCATAGTAGACGGTCTTCGAAATCTGTTGCCACCCTGTCGAAGGATTCATGCATTCAATCAGATTACCGACTACCACTTAACATTAAGTTTTGCCCGGCTACCGATTAAACATAGCCGACATAGTCCGTTTTAAAAAACGAAATTTGTCAAAATAGTACATGGAAGATCATTTACGAGGGCATCGTAGACGGTCTTAGAAATCGGTTGCCACCTTGAAAGGATTCATGCAGTCAAAGCACGTTACCGACTAGCTTAACATTAAGTTTTTGCCCGGCTACCGATTAAACATAGCCGACACAGTCCGTTTTATAAACAATTTGTCAAAATATTGTGGAATCATTTACGGGGGGCATCGTAGACGGTCTTCGAAATCGCTTGCCACCCTGTCGGAAAAGTTCATGCAGTCAATCAAGGTTACCGACTATCATTTAACATTCAGCTTTGCCCGGCAACCGATTAAACATAGCCCACACATCCGTTTTAGGAGCGAATGTGTCAAAATAGTACATGGAAGGTCATTTACGGGGGCATCGTAGACGGTCGTAGAAATCGGTCGCCACCTTTTGAAGGATTCATGCAGTCAAGCACGTTACCGACTACCACTTAACATTAAGTTTTGCCCGGCTACCGATTAAACATAGCCGACACAGTCGGTTTAAAAAAACGAAATTTGTCAAAATAGTAATGGAATCTCATTTACGGGGGCATCGTAGACGGTCTTCAAAATCGGTTGCCACCCTGTCGAAGGATTCATGCAGTCAATCCGGTTACCGACTACCACTTAACATTCAGCTTTGCCCGGCAACCCATTAAACATAGCCCACACACCCCGTTTTAAAAGACGAAATGTGTCAAAATAGTACATGGAAGATCATTTACGGGGGCATCGAAGACGGTCTTAGAAATCGGTTGCCACCTCTTTTAAGGATTCATGCAGTCAAGCACGTTACCGACTACCACTTAACATTAAGTTTTGCCCGGCTACCGATTAAACATAGCCGACACAGTCCATTTTAAAAAACGAAATTTGTCAAAATAGTAATGGAATCTCATTTAAGGGGGCATCGTAGACGGTCTTAGAAATCGGTTGTCACCCTGTCGAAGGATTCATGCAGTCAATCAGGTTACCGACTATCATTTAACATTCAGCTTTGCCCGGCAACCGATTAAACATAGCCCACACACCCCGTTTTAGAAGACGAAATGTGTCAAAATAGTACATGGAAGGTCATTTACGGGGGCATCGTAGACGGTCTTAGAAATCGGTTGCCACCTTGTCGAAGGATTCATGCAGTCAAGCACGTTACCCACTACCACTTAACATTAAGTTTTGCCCCGCTACCGATTAAACATAGCCGAGACAGTCCGTTTTAAAAAACGAAATTTGTCAAAATAGTAATGGAATCTCATTTAAGGGGGCATCGTAGAGTCTTAGAAATCGGTTGCCACCCTGTTGAAGGATTCATGCAGTCAATCAGATTACCGACTACCACTTAACATTCAGCTTTGCTCGGCAACCGATTAAACATAGCCCACACACCCCGTTTTAGATTACGAAATGTGTCAAAATAGTACATGGAAGGTCATTTACGGGGGCATCGTAGACGGTCGTAGAAATCGGTTGCCACCTTTTTGAAGGATTCATGCAGTCAAGCACGTTACCGACTAAAGCTTAACATTAAGTTTTGCCCGGCTACCGATTAAACATAGCCGACACAGTCCGTTTTATAAAACGAAATTTGTCAAAATAGTAATGGAATCTCATTTACGGGGGCATCGTAGACGGTCTTCGAAATCGGTTGCCACCCTGTCGAAGGATTCATGCAGTCAATCAGGTTACCGACTACCACTTAACAATCAGCTTTGCCCGGCACCCGATTAAACATAGCCCACACATCCCGTTTTAGAAGACGAAATGTGTCAAAATAGTACATGGAAGGTCATTTACGGGGGCATCGTAGACGGTCTTAGAAATCGGTTGTCACCCTGTCGAAGGATTCATGCAGTCAATCAGGTTACCGACTATCATTTAACATTCAGCTTTGCCCGGCAACCGATTAAACATAGCCCACACACCCCGTTTTTGAAGACGAAATGTGTCAAAATAGTACATGGAAGGTCATTTACGGGGGCATCGTAGACGGTCTTAGAAATCGGTTGCAACCTTGTCGAAGGATTCATGCAGTCAAGCACGTTACCCACTACCACTTAACATTAAGTTTTGGCCCGCTACCGATTAAACATAGCCGACACAGTCCGTTTTAAAAAACGAAATTTGTCAAAATAGTAATGGAATCTCATTTAAGGGGGCATCGTAGACAGTCTTAGAAATCGGTTGCCACCCTGTCGAAGGATTCATGCAGTCAATCAGATTACCGACTACCACTTAACATTGAGCTTTGCCCGGCAACCGATTAAACATAGCCCACACATCCCGTTTAGATTACGAAATGTGTCAAAATAGTACATGGAAGATCATTTACGAGGGCATCGTAGACGGTCTTAGAAATCGGTTGCCACCTTTTTGAAGGATTCATGCAGTCAAGCACGTTACCGACTACCAATTAACATTAAGTTTTGCCCGGCTACCGATTAAACATAGCCGACACAGTTTGTTTTAAAAAACGAAATTTGTCAAAATAGTAATGGAATCTCATTTACGGGGGCATCGTAGACGGTCTTCGAAATCGGTTGCCACCCTGTCGAAGGATTCATGCAGTCAATCAGGTTACCGACTACCACTTAACATTCAGCTTTGCCCGGCAACCGATTAAACATAGCCCACACACCCCGTTTTAGAAGACGAAATGTGTCAAAATAGTACATGGAAGGTCATTTACGGGGGCATCGTAGACGGTGTTAGAAATCGGTTGCCACCTTTTTGAAGGATTCATGCAGTCAAGCACGTTACCTACTACCACTTAACATTAAGTTTTGCCCGGCTAACGATGAAACATAGCCGACACAGTCCGTTTTAAAAAACGAAATTTGTCAAAATAGTAATGGAATCTCATTTACGGGGGCATCGTAGACGGTCTTCGAAATCGCTTGCCACCCTGTCGAAGGATTCATGCAGTCAATCAGGTTACCGACTACCACTTAACATTCAGCTTTGCCCGGCAATCGATTAAACATAGCCCACAGACCCCATTTTAGAAGACGAAATGTGTCAAAATAGTAAATGGAAGGTCATTTACGGGGGCATCGTAGACGGTCTTAGAAATCGGTTGCCACCTTTTTGAAGGATTCATGCAGTCAAGCACGTTACCGACTACCACTTAACATTAAGTTTTGCCCGGCTACCGATTAAACATAGCCGACACAGTCCGTTTTAAAAAACGAAATTTGTCAAAATAGTAATGGAATCTCATTTATGGGGGCATCGTAGACGGTCTTCGAAATCGGTTGCCACCCTGTCGAAAGATTCATGCAGTCAATCAGGTTACCCACTACCACTTAACATTCAGCTTTGCCCGGCAACCGATTAAACATAGCCCACACACCCCGTTTTAGAAGACGAAATGTGTCAAAATAGTACATGGAAGGTCATTTACGGGGGCATCGTACACGGTCTTAGAAATCGGTTGCCACCTTTTATAAGTATTCATGCAGTCAAGCACGTTACCGACTACCACTTAACATTAAGTTTTGCCCGGCTACCGATTAAACATAGCCGACACAGTCCGTTTTATAAAACGAAATTTGTCAAAATAGTAATGGAATCTCATTTAAGAGGTCATCGTAGACGGTCTTAGAAATCGGTTGCCACCCTGTCGAAGGATTCATGCAGTCAAGCAGGTTACCGACTACCACTTAACATTCAGCTTTGCCCGGCAACCGATTAAACATAGCCCACACACCCCGTTTTAGAAGACGAAATGTGTCAAAATAGTACATGGAAGATCATTTACGGGGGCATCGTAGACGGTCTTAGAAATCGGTTGCCACCTTTTTGAAGGATTCATGCAGTCAAGCACGTTACCGACTACCAATTAACATTAAGTTTTGCCCGGCTACCGATTAAACATAGCCGACACAGTCCGTTTTAAAAAACGAAATTTGTCAAAATAGTAATGGAATCTCATTTACGGGGGCATCGTATACGGTCTTCGAAATCGGTTGTCACCCTGTCGAAGGATTCATGCAGTCAATCAGGTTACCGACTACCACTTAACAATCAGCTTTGCCCGGCAACCGATTAAACATAGCCCACACACCCCGTTTTAGAAGACGAAATGTGTCAAAATAGTACATGGAAGGTCATTTACGGGGGCATCGTACACGGTCTTAGAAATCGGTTGCCACCTTTTATAAGTATTCATGCAGTCAAACACGTTACCGACTACCACTTAACATTAAGTTTTGCCCGGCTACCGATTAAACATAGCCGACACAGTCCGTTTTAAAAAACGAAATTTGTCAAAATAGTAATGGAATCTCATTTAAGGGGTCATCGTAGACGGTCTTAGAAATCGGTTGCCACCCTGTCGAAGGATTCATGCAGTCAATCAGGTTACCGACTAGCACTTAACATTCAGCTTTGCCCGGCAACCGATTAAACATAGCCCACACACTCCGTTTTAGAAGACGAAATGTGTCAAAATAGTACATGGAAGGTCATTTACGGGGGCATCGTAGACGGTCTTAGAAATCGGTTGCCACCTTTTTGAAGGATTCACGCAGTCAACCAGGTTACCAACTACCACTTAACATTCAGCTTTGCCCGGCAACCGATTAAACATAGCCCACACACCCCGTTACCCACTACCACTTAACATTAAGTTAATTAATTATTAATTAATTAGTATTAAATCCATTAAGTCAAAACTTTGACCCATCTTCCAAGGTCCTCGTCAGATTTCAAAGCCACGAAAAACCTGTCGGAGGTGGTGGATCGTGATTTTTTATCGAGAAATGTTCACGCTATATATTTAATGCAATTGGAACCTGCATTTCTGAGGTAATCTGGTAATAACATATTTGTTTACAAGGAAGCTTTCTATAAGCATGTTGTGGCGTATTGAGCCAAACGCGACATTTGACTAGGAAACATAGCTTACCACGGAACAATAAATGATTACAATATGACGATAAACCAAAAATTCCAAAAGGGTACCACCATAATTTCTGTGAATAAAGTCATCGAGGTTTTCAAATAATTTTATAATAGTGCTGGTCTGCTAACTGAATTCCAGTGCAGTTATATTGTCAACAATGGCACAAGTAGGCGTATATCCTGCTTAGCTTCACGAACCAGCAAAGAAAATATATTCATTCAAAAGAACGTCATTCTTCTTCTAAGGTTTCAGGTTTCCTTAGAATGCACCAACCGTTTTGGTCGAGGCTGTATTACACGTTGTTTTCTGTATCGCCGGTATACGGAGTACAGAAAAAGCTAATGTCATACCTCCGTCTTCGTCGGCGTCCAACAATGTTCAGGCAGAATTCAAGGGTCATATCTTTATAAGTATCATGGCTTCAAAACTTGGCGTATGTAATCAATCATAACGACATACCAAAAATATACTGGACTCCCAAAATGCATAAATCACCATACAAAGCTAGATTCATAGCTGGTTCTAGAAGCTGCACCACCAAGCTTCTTTCAACCCTATTGACGAGGGCCCTTCAGGAGGTAAAAGCATTTTGGGAAAGGTATTGCGCCACTATTTCTAAGAACTCTGGCGTTGAATGTATGTGGATATTGAAAAACTCAAAATGTCTTACGGAAGAGCTTGATGCTAAAGGTCACATACCGTACAGACATGTATCCACATGGGATTTCTCCACTCTCTATACTACAATCCCTCATCAGGACCTTATTGACCGTCTAAGTTCATTAATAGTATCTGTGTTCAAGAAAACTGATCGTAGATATATTAATGTCGGAAGCCATAAAGCATTCTTTAGCTCTACTACATACAAGATATATCATTCATGGAATGTTTCTTTGTTTATAGAGTTGCTTGAATTTCTCATTAAAAATATCTATGTGAAATTTGGCAACACAATATATCAGCAGCATATAGGTATTCCAATGGGTACTAATTGTGCACCCCTGTTGGCTGACCTGTATCTGTTCTCTTATGAATATGACTATATGCAGGCGCTTTCAAAAACCGATCCATTCAAAGCCCGTTCCTTCTCATTCACCAAACGCTATATAGACGATCTTCTCGCTGTGGATAATCGCTACATAAATGACGCAGTGAAGGATATATATCCACCTTCACTGGATTTGAAGGAAACTACAGATAGCCCTACAGGCACATCTTATTTAGATCTCTATCTCTATAAAAATGAAGCGGGCATTCTCTCTCGTCGACTTTATGAAAAAGAGATGATTACAATTTCGACATCGTAAACTATCCCTTTCTGGATAGTAATATTGCAGTGGGACCTGCATATGGCGTATACATATCTCGCTTAGTAGCATTTGCTAGATCCTGTGTTAAATGTGATGATTTTAATCAACGTCACAAAACATTGTTGCAGAAACTTATAAAACAGGGCTATTCCACCAAGCGCCTCCACTCAAAGTTTCTCAAATTTGGCGATACATATCGCATGCTGATAGCAAAATACGAACGTAGCGTGCAAGATCTATTGCGCTACGTTTCGTAACTTGTGTCTAATTCCGCTTAACCCGGGGCTAGGGGCCGTATGAACCCATGTACTTCAAGATCCTCATGGTACTCATATGAACAGTCACAATCAAAGCGTGACTGAGATACATCTTTTTTTTTAGATGACGACTCTATAACGAATATTATGGATTAAGAATACTGATCAGCGATACGGATTTGATATTTCCGGAACATCATGATGTCTTGCCGGCATCATTGAAAACTGTTGACCGCTTCTCTCTTGCAGGAAACAAGCCTATGTTTATGTATACTATGATTGTCTTTTTGAATTTGGTGCTAATACTGTTATGTGAAAAATGGAATAGGTCTTTGGATTATGGACGCGGATATTCTCTAATGGACGACGGCTGGATTATGAATGACGGACTAGACGCTTGTAATTTATCAGAGTGTTGGGAGGGGATAGTGATTTTTGGTATTCTGATATATAAAATTACCTTAATTAGCTAATTAACATACTACAATTTCAGGTTGCGGTGAATACTACACTGTAATAATTGGTGACATGTTTAACGTTTCAAAATGAAACATGATTTTGCCACAACTTTTGGGACATGTGAGTACGTATATGTTTCATACTGAAACGGCTTCATGTTTCAAATTGAAACACGTGTCTTTCTCACATGAGTTAATGATGTCCTAATATGAGACATGTCTTGATTAAGCACGTGTTCGTTTGAAACATATGACGTCCTGCATTTGAAACACGTGTTGTGTATACAGGTCTTAAGCTGAAACATGTTAGAGCCGACTACATGTTTCAAAATGAAACGTCTAAACCCAGACATGACTTTATCCCAACTTTTGAGACATGTCACAAATTATCTGTACATGTCTCAAACTTGGAGGTGTTTCAAAAAGGTCAACATCCCGTTACGTGTTTCAGGAGGCGGTCAGACTGGCATGTGCATGATACCGGTACTGAAATGAAAACATTCATCAAAAATCAACATGCATCAAGTTTTATTCTCTTATATTCGATGGATGGAAGTCAAACTCAGGAACATGTATGAACCAACAATAACCATACACAGATACACATAAAACAGACTGCTCCTTAGGTTAACCCAAACAGATGCCTGATTGTGAACCCCGTTACCTTGGAGTGAAAATTGTTCATGTGGCAATAACGTGCTCAAGGTTTGATTTATTTATATCAATTATTCACATTTAAATGATGATTTACTCAACTTGATCTGTTGACACGATATTGTCTAATCTGTGATCAAGTATTATCCCATATTGTATCGCAGATCTAATACGGCACACTGAAAACATTTCTGAACATGGGTGCTATATTACTTAGGCCTACACATATGGAATTGGTGAATGATACTTCCTTTGTTGTTTTTCATGACATGCTACTCGCGATTAACTATTCCTGTTCCGGGCGCCTGAAATTCCATTCCATTTTGGGGTATGGAATACGGATCGCAGATAATTATTAAAATCGGGACTGGAAGACTGGATTCGTCTCGAGTTTTGTGTAACAGTGATCCCATTGTGGGATGAAGTAGAAACATTGTTGACACTGAACACTATTCAATATTCCCATATGTATGAAAAATAATATTCATTTTTCTCCTTCTGGTTTGCATGTGTCACAAAGGCCGAATCCCGCCCAAGGCTGTAATGACGTACGCAATCGTATTGACTGTTGAAAAAGTCTTCTGATGCACTACACATTCGCAATTCAAAATCATACGGAGAACATATTTGTTGTTTCTTTCAGTGAGGCTCTCATTAGTGCCCCATAAGTGTCACTTTTTCTGGTAACATTGCTATCTATTTTGCTGGTGTGTGGAAATATACCCGTGTGTTTTGAGCGAATACCCTAAAATTCAAAATGTCGGCCAACGTAGGGTTCCAGTGAAGAGACAGAATTTGGGCCGAGGAAATCTTACCGAAAAATCGACCAAAAATGCATATTTGAATATGACGTGACCGTGATTATCTTTGAAGCGGCCATGTTCAAGTTTTTTCTCTCTCTTTTTCACACTTTTTAGTTGAGCTCATGTTGTGAGACGTTTCAGATAATAATAATAAAATGCTCAGTCTATTAATCCACAATACCGACATATATATTCCGGGTCACTAAAGACCAGAAATAAATATATGGAAGCCACTGGTAATCATATCTTTGTTTGCAAATTACTACAGCTATTTGCCGCAATGCATTTCCGATTACGGTTAGAACTGTGTGCAGACGACCTGGTATCTAATTTCATGCATCAGACAGCACTATCCCTTTTGTACTCCGCTTTTCTTGACACATGTTGTCTTGCAACTCGGTTGTACCTGTTTCAGCGCTGATGTTTCAAACGGCTTTTCAGACCGTTATAGTGAGACGGCAACGCGGATGAAACATGTCACAACCCCCAAAGAGCTGCATCGTAACGTCCATGAGACATGTTTTTATGGAAAAATAGGGTGAAACATGTAGCATTATGAAGCATCTAACGTATTAACCATCTCAAAATGAAACCTTATTAAATCATGTTATCTCTTTTTTCAGTGTAAGGGTGCCACATTGATGAATACTCACGATTGTGTTCATAATTGGCAAACATATGTTACGAGATGTTGTAAGTTGTTGCTGAGCCACTGCATTTCGTGAAAATTCAGTTACTTAATTAGTTAATGAACTGGAAAATATGCTATGATTTCATGTTAAGGCAAATGTTAGGGGTCGTATATTCATAAATACTTGACCGATTGTGCCTTAACCCAGCACATTTACCATTTGGGATGCTCAAAGGTGCAAGGTGCAAGGTGCAAAATGGTATAAATGGTAAATATTTAATTGACTTAATTAGCTTATTAAAGCCATCATTAGGGGTGTTATTCATAATGATTGACTGATTGTGGCCGTACTTGGCATACATATCATACGGGATGGTTTGAGAAGAATGTTGCAGAAAGGCTGCATTATGTGAATATTTAATTATCTTAATTAGATATTGATTAGGTATACTATATTCATAACCACTTTACTGATTGTACTCAAGTTTAGCATAAATGTGATTTAGGATGTTATGAACGGGATACTATGAACTACTACTACTACACTGTGTTCTGAGAATATTTAATTATGTCTTAATAATCTTCTTAGATGACAAGTAATAATACTATGATTTCATGTTACGTCTATTGTTTCGGGTGCAGGATTCAAACTGTCTGGCGAGGTCTTTGGTAGCCTTGCTAACATTACTAAATGGTCCCCTAAACCACTTTTCCCAGTAAATGAATACACGACTTGACTAGGTAGGAATATTGTGAGTTATCAGTATATTTATACGTGTAATCTGAGATTCTAGTCGATTTCAAATTTTGAATATATTTCGTCAGAATATCATTCTCAAACAGAATAGGTAGGGATATTGTGAGTTATCAGTATATTTATGGAGAGTTATGGTTTCAGTTTGTAAAAACAAACTGATTGGTCTCATGTGTCATGTGCATTCATGTTGGATAAAGACTCGGTATATTTTGAAGAACTTTTCATGGAATCATCTCCTTTGATCTGGTTGAAGCATACTCCGAGTAATTTTCATTTTGGGGGAAATTTCCTCAAAATAGTACAGTTAGGGAAAATAGTGTATATGGGTTAATATCACATGCATTACATAGTTGTTTGTAGGTAACTAATGAATATATCGAGAGAAAGTTGTTTTATTTCAACTTCATCATAAGATTTCAGTAGAAGGTAACATATATGCAAAGAGCTGGACAATTTTGAGTGTTCCTTTTCAAGGGAAACTTCCTGCAACAATTTGCGCGAACAGCTAGCGTATCCTGTGAAATCTACCCCCAATTCAGAAGCCAGTACAACATAGAACACACTAGGATAGATGTGTGTTTTCTTTACATTTTGGGGAATTTTTCCTCAATTTGCACGGCTATATATAATGTGTAATGGGAGATTGCAATCGATTTTAAATTTTGAATATATTTCGTCAGAATATCATTCTCAAACAGAATAGGTAGGAATATTGTGAGTTATCAGTATATTTATGGAGAGTTATGGTTTCAGTTTGTAAAAACAAACTGATTGGTCTCATGTGTCATGTGCATTCATGTTGGATAAAGACTCGGTATATTTTGAAGAACGTTTCACGGAATCATCTCCTTTGATCTGGTTGACGCATACTCCGAGTGATTTTCATTTTGGGGAAAATTTCCTCAAAATCAGTACAATTAGGGAAAATAGTATATGCGTTAACATCACATGCATTACATAGTTGTTTATGGGTAACTGCATACTCCGAGTGATTTTCATTTTGGGGAAAATTTCCTCAAAATAGTACTGTTAGGGAAAATAGTGTATATGGGTTAATATCACATGCATTACATAGTTGTTTGTAGGTAACTAATGAATATATCGAGAGAAAGTTGTTTTATTCCAACTTCATCATAAGATTTCAGTAGAAGGTAACATATATGCAAAGAGCTGGACAATTTTGAGTGTTCCTTTTCAAGGGAAACTTCCTGCAACAATTTGCGCGAACAGCTACCGTATCCTGTGAAATCTACCCCCAATTCAGAAGCCAGTACAACATAGAACATACTAGGATAGATGTGTGTTTTCTTTACATTTTGGGGAATTTTTCCTCAATTTGCACGGCTATATATAATGTGTAATGGGAGATTGTAATCGATTTTAAATTTTGAATATATTTCCTCAGAATATCATTCTCAAACAGAATAGGTAGGGATATTGTGAGTTATCAGTATATTTATGGAGAGTTATGGTTTCAGTTTGTAAAAACAAACTGATTGGTCTCATGTGTCATGTGCATTCATGTTGGATAAAGGCTCGTTATATTTTGAAGAACGTTTCACGGAATCATCTCCTTTGATCTGGTTGACGCATACTCCGAGTGATTTTCATTTTGGGGAAAATTTCCTCAAAATCAGTACAATTAGGGAAAATAGTGTATATGCGTTAACATCACATGCATTACATAGTTGTTTATGGGTAACTGCATACTCCGAGTGATTTTCATTTTGGGGAAAATTTCCTCAAAATAGTACTGTTAGGGAAAATAGTGTATATGGGTTAATATCACATGCATTACATAGTTGTTTGTAGGTAACTAATGGATATATCGGGAAAAGGTTGTTTAATTCCAACTTCATCATAAGATTTCAGTAGAAGGTAACATATATGCAACTAGCTGGACAACTTTGAGTGTTGCTTCCTGCAATAATCTCCGCGTACAGCTAGCGTTTCCCGTGAAATATACTTCCGATTTGGTAGCCAGTACACCATAGGACAACATGACAGATGCGTGTTTTCTTTACATTTTGGGGAAATTTTCCCCAAAATTAGAGATTCTAGTCGATTTTAAATTTTGAAAATATTTCCTCAGAATATCATTCTCAAGCAGAATGTAAGATGCCAACACATTCTGTGTATTAGAAATAGTGCAATACATAGCAGCATGTTCTCTCAACCTCCACTCGAAATTTACAGGTCTGGAAAGTATTATATGCAACCTGTGAGTTATTTCCATATAGTTTCATTCCGGGAGAAGTTTTTCCAAAATCATTTCCCTCAGCATGTAGATCTAGCATATTGCTTTGGTTGTTCATGTCCAAATGTCAGAGTGAAATGTAAGATGCAGTGACTAATTGTAAATTTATTAAAAACAATAATATCCCTTATGAAACTAAAGTGAAGGTAATTCAATATATTATATGCTTGAGAGCAAGACTGCCGAATTGCATAGTTTCAGTTTGAGAGAAATGTTTTCGGAATCATCGTCTCAAATCGTACTGCTAACATTGATTATATTCGTATGTTTTATATTTTTGCTGTATTTTTATATGATAGTATTATGTTGAATACACATGAAGATTTTAACATGTTCATGTCGATGACCTTCCTGAAAGCACCTAACTATCGCCAACACTAATCACGTCTGTAGACTACATTTATATGGCATATGATGTTTAATTTTATACTGAAGAACAATACTTTGAAAGCATTCTTGTGAGAAAATAGTTTGTATCCCAATGTACACGGGAATTATTCACATGCTCTATTTGTGGAAAGGTTCATTTGAGAGCTACATTCAGCACACTACAATAGCCACAGTTCCTCATTTTGGGGAAAATTTCCCCAAATTTCTCTCAATCTGGTCAGCTAAAATGTTAATTCACGTTGATACACACATAGGTTTGGGTGAAGTTTTCATTTCCATCAAAAGGCGAATAAAAGTATATGAAGCATCACAAAACAGTCCTGTATTATTTGGAAAAAAGGAATGTCGAGAGAGTCCTTTATTATTTTGGGTGCGCTTCGGGCTGAACAATGACGAAATGTTATTGATGAACCGTTTTTCTGAGGCGCAGTATGGTCAATCTCGCTTTCATCTCAATTTGGGTGATAACCCACTCCAATGTACTTGTGAAACATTGGATTTCATCCTTTGGATGTACACGAAGGAGCGCTTTCTGGATCGAGCTGGCAATTATATATGTGCTCTCTCCAATGGTAGCCGAGTTGATCTGGCTGGTTTCAAAGAAGAGATAAACAATTTATCGGTCAGCTGTGTCAGTCACACATGGCTCATTGTCGCAGTCGTCAGTATTCTGTTTGTCTCGTTAATATCGATATTGCTATATGCTGTGTACCGTTATCGTATCAACTTGAGATACTGGTTTTATACCAAACTCCAGCCACCAGTTGAGATGCTCGTACAGAAGGATTATGTGTATGATGCGTTTGTAGCATACACTGAGGATAATTATCAGTGGGTTTATGAGGATTTGCACCGACTCATAGAAAATGGGGAAGAACCCCTAAAATTGTGTCTTCATAACCGTGATTTCACACCTGCCAAACCTATTCACGAGAACATAGTTGACAAAATGAGGCAAAGTAGAAAGATTGATTTAGTGGTTAGTGTTGATTTCCTCAACTCCACATACGGGCCATTGGAGATCGAGTACGCGGGAATGAAGTCGCTCGAGGATGGAAGGGAGGACATAATTGTTTGTATCCTTCTAGAAGAAATTCCTGCGAGAGAAATGCCAAAAGCTCTACGAAACCTTTGGCACAAAATAACTTTCTTGAAATGGTCAGGTGATCCTCGTGAACAACTGCATTTCTGGCAAAAACTCAGAGAGGCCATTACAGGCTAGTTTTGCTAGATTTCTTGCATTTACCAGGTTACCCCATGTTAAGGCGTTTACTCTATCAGACGTCAATGATGCTCATCCATTAACATCAGATGAGTTGTTTGTGCTGATCTGCCATCACAGCACCCGAGCTAGCGTATCTTATTTTCCTTAAGCCGGTTCTAGGGGCCGTGTGGATACTTCATAGTCTCTACATGAACAGCAGCAATAAAAGCGCGGATGAGATACTAAGGCTACGTCCGAGAATCTACCGTGTTCTCGGGTCTGAATGTAGGTGATGACGAATACTTTCCTCTAGAGGCATATGGTTGCTTTTTAGTCACCAGACGTCAATTTTTCCCACTTCTAGCATATCGCTCCAATTTTCTTTCCGCTTGTAATTAAGAATACACATATCCAATGATTGTTTTACCTGTTTAATATTCGTATTGTACATTATTGTATATAAATCCATATTCAGAATTTTCCAAAACCATTATGCGAGCCACGACTGTATATTTTATATGCATGTATATACATAATTGTCACTATTGTCCGTCTCTTTGCTTAAAATCTTTGTTAGAGTTCAATTCAACAGTTTCAAACCATTTGTTTTACACGACGTGTCCGCCACACCATGAACATGTTTTTGCTTGTCAATGTTGGCGATAGACTGACAGAGATATGTGCTCAGTATTAGTTTTCCTTTACGCATAACAGAATGGTAATGAAAATATAATCATCTAAAAGTCATGCAGAAAATCTTTGGACGGACACAGAAGGGGAAATGTGCGATCGTGCACGCCACTGTTTCGTAACATCTGTCAAAGGATCCATTCTGGCAAAAAAATCTGAGATAATTTTGGTCTACTTAAAAATGTCAAATACAGTCAAACCTGCCCCAAACGACCAACTTTATTAAGACATCAGCTGTCTTTTATAACCACAATATAAAACTCCCTGTTTCATTACCTTTATTAAAAGACCGTCTGCTTTAAGAGACCATATTTCTGTTTGCCCAGAGTGGTTTCTTGAGACGGTTTTTACTGTAGTTGCTTCGACACTTACACTGATCGATCAACTACACTGATCCATCCTTTACACTGATCCATCCTTTACACTGATCCATCACAACAGAATTCAACAGAAAAATGTGGTTGATAAAAGAGAATTTCCGGAGAGCTGTCAAGTGCCCATACAGTACCTATTCTGTATGCCCTTGTGTTAATGTCTCAATATAGATAACAAATAAGAATCATGCTAATCAGATTGAGGATAAGGTGTTAGAGCTAATTATTAATCCATACTGGTCGAACGTACAGCGTCACTCCAGTCATTCTCCCATTGCCAGAGTTTGTCACCTCCTAAGCTGTCGGTGTAACAACCTCTGATTGTATGGGGCTGACAAAGACCCTCTGTATTTTGATCGACACAGGAAGCACCATATCTGCATATACATTATAGAAATGAAAATGTATCCAGTATACTATAGGAGAACAAAAATTTAGATGCTGAACTGTTTGATCAGAACACACAGTGCAATGCCCTATTTAGATGAGAAATCCTGAGCCGACCCCACTCCGTTTAGTTACGGACGATCCGGATTGGCCGAGATATGCGCACAAATGCTGCACAAGGCATACGGTACCCGGAAGCAATCACAGGGTATATCGGACGGTCGATGCCTTGCGTATGCACTCTATAGCTAGAGGCGACGGACCATAACTGATGCAAATTCCACCCAACCTCCAGTACGGATATGATTTGATTATCCACTCAAATGGACATCTAACTTTTCTACTGAGCCAAACTACTGTTTTTTGCATGTTGTGCACCCCTGCCCTATATCTGTTTTCTTATGAGTATGATTATATGCAGGCGCTTCCAAAAACCAATCCATTCAAAGTCCGTTCCTTCTCATTTTCACCAAACGCTATATAGACGATCTTTTCGTTGTGGATACTCGCTATATAAATAACGCAATGAAGGATATATATCCACCTCCTCGGGATTTGAAGGAAACTACAGATAGCCCTACAGGCACACCATATTTAGACCTATACCGCTATAAAAATGAAGCGGACCTTCTCTCTCGTCCACTTTGTGACAAAGAGATGATTACAATTTCGACATCGTAAACTATCCCTCTCTGGACAGTAATGTTTCAGTGGGACCTGCATATGGCGAATACATATCTCGCCTAGTAGCATTTGTTAGATCCTGTCTTAAATGTGACGATTTTAATCAACGTCACAAAACATTGTTGCAGAAACTTATAAAACAGGGCCATGCCACTAAGCGCCTCTACTCAAATTTTCTCAAATTTGACGATACATATCGCATGCTGATAGCAAAATATGAGCGTAGCGTGCAAGATCTATGGCACTACGTTTCGTAACTTGTGTCTAATTGCGCTTAACCTGGGGCTAGAGGCCGTATGAACCCATTGACTTCAAACACGATGTGAGGGCTTACTGAGACGGTTTCTTGATGGTCTTACCGATGAGAAGGCACGATTCCAGGTGGAATGCATTAAAGAACCGGAAACGATTGATGACGCTGTTGTTGAAGTAGTACGTTTTATGGACTCAAGAGAGCAGTGGAAATAATCCAAGAAGCCGTAAAACTGCCCGCAAGGTAAAATGCGGAGATGACGATTGCATGGATATACCTGATGACAGTGTACGGTCCAGTATACAGACTGGATCTAAGGGCGATAGATCTAAGGACGTCATGACTAAATCAAAATCTGATGATTTCCTGAAGGAAAACATGACGAAACCTGCTGATGTGAACAAATGCGTGACCGAGATACAAAAGTTCAGGCAAGAGATGAGTCTGCTGATGGGATCTCTGGATCAGCGTATGGGAAAATTGGAAAATTCCAGTAGTAGTGGACCACCAGGACGGAATTTTCCACGTCAAGCCATGTCGAAACCCTTGAATGTGTCTGGTCAAGGTACAGGGATGACTCGTAGCCATGCAGCTTTCACTGGATGTTACCGATGTGGGGGTTACCATTTTATTCGCGACTGTATGTACCAGTTGTCTGGTCAATTACAGGTTTCCGCGAAACCGTTCGTACCTAGAGCTCAGATGAATCGAAGATATGAGCCAGTTTCTGTAGCGCCTGGGCATACCACTAGTGAGAAGTCTGTTTCACGAAACTGCCAGGGGCCGGTCCATTAGGCCGGGAGTCGGTCCCGCGAGATGAAGGCCTATCTGATGTGACATCTATGAAAATGGCGAAAACGTATGATCAAATCACTGATCATGAGACATTGAGACGACAAAGGCCGAAGTCTGAAGGTGTTTATGTTAAGGGCACATTACAGGGTGTAAATGTGACATATACAGTAGACACTGGAGCGACGAAGACCATAGTTTCTGATGGTGTTTTCTCGAAAATACCACAGGACAGACGTCCCAAACTAAATGATGCTGGGTCTAAAACGTTTGTTTGTGCAAACGGTAGAAGTCTTGATCATAAGGGTATGGGCATTTTCGAGATGTTTTTAGGGTCACTTCGATTAGACGAAGAACTCGCTGTTGCCGATATCGAAGATGACGTGCTGCTGGGGACCGATATACTGCAAAAGAGGTCGGGTGGTGCGGCCGATCTCTTACTGAGTGAGGGATACATGATCTTGGATAATGTCGAAATTCCATTAGAGCAGATTCCTCCATCTAGGGTGAGGAAAGTGCGTGCTGCAGATCATTACATCATTCCGGGAATGAGTGAAGCTGTCATAGATGTCCTTATTGACAGGAGCGAGAATGATGATGATGGAGTCATGGTTATAGAACCATTTCCCCATTTTGCTGAGAAGACTAATCTTGTTTTGTGCTCCAGTGTTGTTGACATTGCTAATAATGTCACTGTGAAGGTGCGTTTGTTGAATCCTTTCTCTGAGGCAAAGTCGATAAATCAGGATACCTGTGTGGGGTATGCTGAGAGTGTATCGAATTCCGATATCCAAGTGCCAGTTGATATCGAAGATGAGATGGCCGGAGATGACTATAACTGTATTCGAAGACTTTCGATGTCCCGTGACTATGTTGCAAATTACAAGCGTCTAGTCCGTCATTCATAATCCAGCCGTCGTCCATTAGAGAATATCCGCGTCCATAATCCAAAGACCTATTCCATTTCCATATAACAGTATTAGCACCAAATTCAAAAGACAAAAGTATACATAAACATAGGCTTGTTTCCTGCAAGAGAGAAGCGGTCAACAGTTTTCAATGATGCCGGCAAGACATCATGATGTTCCAAATATCAAATCCGTATCGCTGATCAGTATTCTTAATCCATAATATTCGTTATAGAGTCGTCATCTAAAAATGATGTACCTCAGTCACGCTTTGATTGTGACTGTTCATATGAGTACCGTGAGGATCTTAAAGTACATGGGTTCATACGGCCCCTAGCCCCGGGTTAAGCGGAATTAGACACATGTTACGAAACGTAGCGCCATAGATCTTGCACGCTACGTTCGTATTTTGCTATCAGCATGCGATATGTATCGCCAAATTTGAGAAACTTTGAGTGGAGGCGCTTGGTGGAATAGCCCTGTTTTATAAGTTTCTGCAACAATGTTTTGTGACGTTGATTAAAATCATCACATTTAACACAGGATCTAGCAAATGCTACTAAGCGAGATATGTATACGCCATATGCAGGTCCCACTGCAATATTACTATCCAGAAAGGGATAGTTTACGATGTCGAAATTGTAATCATCTCTTTTGTCATAGTCGACGAGAGAGAATGCCCGCTTCATTTTTATAGAGATAGAGATCTAAATAAGATGTGCCTGTAGGGCTATCTGTAGTTTCCTTCAAATCCAGTGAAGGTGGATATATATCCTTCACTGCGTCATTTATATAGCGATTATCCACAGCGAGAAGATCGTCTATATGGCGTTTGGTGAATGAGAAGGAACGGGCTTTGAGTGGATCGGTTTTTGAAAGCGCCAGCATATAGTCATATTCATAAGAGAACAGATACAGGTCAGCCAACAGGGGTGCACAATTAGTACCCATTGGAATACCTATATGCTGCTGACCAGACAGATGACCAAAGTTGTGAATACTGGTGATAATGGGAGAGCTGACTCATTCTGTATTCCACCCCATCTTACTGAGCTTTACAATGAGACGGTGAAGGGCCTGAAGTCAGACGAATCTGAGGTTATGGGAAAGATTTTGACGGAGTTTCAAGATGTGTTTTCCAAAGACGATACTGATTTGGGACTAACACATCTCACTGAGCATGTTATTGACACTGGAGATGCTAAACCGATTAAGCAGCCACCCAGACGACTGCCTCTAGCATTTGCGGGTGAAGATCGGAAAGCACTTGAGAAGCTAGTAAAGAAGAAATGTGGGTTAGTCCGACCATGCGTTGATTATCGCCTGGTGGATTCGGTAACTCGTAAAGATGCGTTCCCCTTACCCCGTACTCAGGACTGTTTAGATGCTTTAGAAGGCTCGAAATGGTTTTCCACTCTCGACCTCACTTCGGCATATAATCAGGTGCCAATACGGAAAGAAGACATTCCTAAGACCGCGTTTCGCACGAAATTTGGTCTGTTCGAGTAGACGACCATGCCATTCGGGCTATCAAATTCACCAGCCTGCTTCCAACGTGTGATGGAATTAGCTCTTAGTGGTTTACAGTAGGTCAAATGTCTTATTTACCTTGATGATGTGGTGGTGTATGGTCGATCTTTCCACGAGCACACAGAAAGATTGAAAGAAGTTCTTCAGAGAATACGGGAGGCTAGGTTGAAGCTAAAACCTGTGAAGTGCCACCTCTTGAAGAAAGAAGTAACGTTTCTGGGTCATGTCATTTCAGAACACGGCATTTTACCGAACCCCGGTAATGTGTTGAAAATTCTGAATTGGCCTGTTCCTAAGAACGTGACAGAAGTACGAGCCATATTAGGGATGGGAAATTACTATAGACGTTTTGTGCGTAATTTCTCCCTCATGGTTCAACCCCTTACTTAGTTAACAAAGAAGAACCAGTCATTTAGATGGACGGAAGACTGTCAGAAGGCATTTGACGGAATCAAAGAAGCCTTGACGAGTCCGGATATTATGGCATATCCACGTGATGATTGTAAATTCATACTGGATACTGATGCCTGTGATGTCAGCATAGGAGCAGTTCTATCTCAGGTACAAGTCGGAGAAGAACGTGTCATAGCCTATGCGAGTCGTTCACTGAATAAGGCTGAGAAGAACTATTGTGTTACTGACAGAGAGTTGCTTGCGGTAAAATACTTCACGGAGTATTTTAAGCACTATCTGTTGGGTCAGAGATTTTTGGTGAGAACAGACCATCAAGCATTGCGATGGTTGTTCAGTTTAAAGGAGCCAAAAAATCGGATTGCTCGATGGATGCAGATCCTTTCAGCATTCGATTTTGAAATTGAGTACAGGCCTGATAAATGTCATGGGAATGCTGACGCGATGTCCCGATGCCCGAACCCAAGAGACTGCGAGTGCCTAGATTCGGAGCAGGACAGATCTCTGAAGTGTGGTCCATGTACGCGGTGCCAGAAGAGAGCCGTAGAGATGCAATCTTCATTGGTGGAAAAGACTAAGGCAGAAACTGTAGACGAAGTGAGGAGTGTTGCCACTGATGTTACAGTTCGTGTGTGGCCTTCAGTCTTTGTGAAGATGTGCAAACGTGTGTTTGAGTTCGTTATGAAGATGGTGATGTTATTCCTGAGTGTCATCACTTTAGAAGACCTTAGTGAGAACGATGATTTGGAAAAACATGAAGTTTCTAAGGTAAACAAATTAGATGCGGAATACAAGACAAAATCCTCTTTCAGACGACTCCTGGTGTTAGTGTGGACACTCTGGCTTACGTGTCGTGATGAAGTCAGTAGATACTTCAGCCTAAGCAGAGGGTGTAACACTCAAGATGTGTGTGGTAGAGTGACCGAGACTCCATGGATACAAGGGTATGCCATGTCCACGTTACGCAAGAAGCAACTAGATGACCCAAATATAGGGCCTGTTTTGAGATGGTTCGAAACAGGGAGACGACCCTATGGATCTGAAGTTTGTGCGTCGAGTGCAGCCACTAGGCATTACTGGAATTGCTGGGACAATTAAGATGTCAAAGACGGGGTCTTATTCCGCAGATTTGTCCGTAAAAATGTGAGTGGGTCACATTGGCAATTTCTAGTACCTTTGAGTTTGAGAGACCATGTATTGCGGCAGATGCATAACAGTATTCTTGCTGGGCATTTAGGTCGAAAGAAGACCAGAGAGAAAGCGCTACAGAGGTTCTATTGGTGGGGTATCCGTGAAGACGAAAATAACTGGGTGAGCCGATGTGATTCGTGTGCAGCGAATAAGATGCCTACCCATACCCCTAGAGCTCCTCTTGGAGACATGCGAGTCGGAGCACCGCTTGACAGACTTTCGGCAGATGTTCTCGGACCTTTCCCAGAGACGCCACGTGGGAATAGGTTTATACTTGTGGTGACTGATTACTTCACGAATTGCGTCGAGATATTCCCCATACCAGATCAGACTGCTGTTACGTGTGCGCAGAAGATTTTGGATGAAGTTATTAGCCGATTTGGATGTCCACTAGATTTACATAGTGACCAGGGTTCTAATTATCGAAGTGTATTGTTTGTCGAGCTTTGCCGTTTACTCGAAATACGGAAAACTCGGACATCTGCCTGACATCCACAGTGTAATGGGAAAGTTGAGCGTTTCAACCGAACCTTGGTGAGGATGATTCGTCCTTACCTGAGAGGCCAACATCGAGAGTGGGACCTTCATTAGGGATGTCTCGCTGCTACTTACAGAGCGACTCCACATGAAAGTACCGGGCTGACCCCCAACTTGTTGATGCTAGGCCGTGAAGTGAGACTTCCCGCAGAAGTGGTATTTGGCAGTGGTGATTCTGATAATGGTGAGATCACGTCATTTGGCGAGTACGTTGACCAGCTACGAGACAAGATGCAGCATGCGCATGACCTTGCTCACAAGCACATGGAAGTTGCAGTGAAGCGACAGAAGAAATCCTATGACGCTAAAGGGAAGTTACCCCAATATCAGCCTGGAGATTACGTGTGGTATCTCCACGAGATGCGAAAGAAGGGACAGAGTGTTAGGCTCCAGAGCCCTTACAGAGGACCCTATCTCGTGACGTTTCGAATGACCTCGATTACGTAATACAGTTCGATGCGAAGGGAACTAAACGTTTAGTTCACCACAACAAATTGAAGCTATATCGAGGCGATTTGAGGTATAAGTGGGCACAGAAGGCTGTGTCGAAAGCCAAGAAGGATGGTTTACCGAAGTTGATTGACCCAGTTGATGGTGGTGATGAAGATGATTCAGATGACATGAATTAGACGTGACCTAATTCATGAATGTTGATTGATCCAGTAGATGGAGATGGATTAGATGATATGGATTAGACGTAACCTAATTCATGTATACTTCATAAGGAGTTGCGAAGATGAATTAGATGATATGAATTAGACGTAACCTAATTCATATAGGTTGATCTGAGCTAAGAAGGTTGCAACCAAAGCCATGAGGGACCTACTGCATACCTGGAAGAAGAAAACAAATGCATTTGAGATAACCGTCAAACCAAAAGCCAAACCATTATGGTGGAACATTATCCATACTCATTGATAATGATAATATTCTCTTGTATGCTGTGATACATATCTCGCTTAGTAGCATTTGATCAACGTCACAAAACATTGTTGCAGAAACTTATAAAACAGGGCTATTCCACCAAGCGCCTCCACTCAAAGTTTCTCAAATTCGGCGATACATATCGCGTGCTGATAGCAAAATACGAACGTAGCGGGCAAGATCTATGGCGCTACGTTTCGTAACTTGTGTCTAATTCCGCTTAACCCAGGGCTAGGGGCCGTGTGAACCCATGTACTTCAAGATCCTCATGGTACTCATATGAACAGTCACAATCAAAGCGTGTCTGAGATGACGACTTTACAACGAATATTATGGATTAAGAATACTGATCAGCGATACGGATTTGATATTTTTGGAACATCATGATGTCTTGCCGGCATCATTGAAAACTGTTGACCGCTTCTCTCTTGCAGGAAACAAGCCTATGTTTATGTATACTATGATTGTCTTTTTGAATTTGGTGCTAATACTGTTATATGGAATATGGAATAGGTCTTTGGATTATGGACGCGGATATTCTCTAATGGACGACGGCTGGATTATGAATGACGGACTAGACGCTTGTAACATCTACTCGAAATACTTACCCGTAATCCGTATATAATTCTGGGTTAGCCTGAAATGTTATTTGGCGAGAACCTATTCCGCACAAAATTCTATATAACGGTATTATTTTGACAGTAAGTAAGTAATGTACATGTACATCTATCTTTGCTGAAATGATAAGCGTAATGTAACTTTCTGCTGTTTCGAAGTTCTAGATTTGTTGTTTTGTGGTTTATGGAAGCATAACATGTAAATGTGTTATCGATGGCCTAATTTTCGTTTATGCCTGTAAAACGCTCACCTGATCAATTCAGAGTAATTTTAACAGCTGTTTTCTTGATGAATTATATCAGTGTTTGGTACAGATCATTAGCATTTGCTGACAGGTGATGACATAATTCTTTTATGGAGTTATAGCTATTTTTATGCATCTTTGCAGACAAGTTCTGGCCGATGACTGCCATGTTGTGTCATGACCACATATCTTGACAGATTCGTATCTTGCTATAACTATTTATTGTCGCTGTTAGTGATAAATAACGATCTGATTATTCTCAGAGGCATAATTGTTATTTATTCTCTTGGAATTATTGACTGTGAAATGTTTAATAAGCCGTAGAGTGAACTCTTATGGGTGGCTGTACAGTGTTTTGGTATTTTGGGAGGTTTCCGATAGGGGGCGCGCTATCGAATCACTGCACGAGCGGGAAGATATAAATACGTCGACGAGAGGATCAGAAGTCAGATTGCTCTGTGCTTTCACACTGAGAAGACCTGCCAATAAGGTACAATATGGGTTCTTACACTGATGATATGGCACTGAGTGACAAATAAAGAGGCCTTACCCCACCAAACTGATGTCCCATTCATTTTAGAGATGAGCCATAAAAACCCATAACCCGTAACAAACCCATAACCCGTAAGAAACCCGTAACCCGTAACACCCGTAAGAAACCCGTAAGGAGTTACGGGGTGTTATAGATGTATCTGTCCTATGATGACTATTAGAGATGAATACTCCTAACCCGTAATACCCGTAAGAAGTTACGGGGTGGTACGGATGTGTGCAACTGATGTTTTGAGTGCTCATAGATGAATAAACCCAGAACCCGTAAAAACCCGTAACAAGTCCATAACCCGTAGTACCCGTAAGAAGTTACCGATTATTACTCTGATGTTGTATCTGTGTTACAAGCATACCTAGTGAGGAAGTATACCCATAACAAACCCGTAATACCCGTAAGCAGTTACGGGGTATTACAGTGATAAAACCCATAATACCTGTATGCTGTTACAGGTTATTTACAGTGAAGTGATGTTATTCTGAAGTGTATACCGAGATGATGAGTGACCTGTAACCATCCATAACTACCCATAACCATCCATGAGAGTTCGTGTGTTATATTATATACACAGAGGTTACTTGATCAGTTTATTGCGAGTGTTTGCATCACGTTCCATCACACCACGTCACGTTATACAATATACATCTTGTGTTTTCTATGGCGATTAAAACCATACCTTTACTATGTTGAAACTTGAACACGGTGTTAACTTCATCTATGCAGTTTAAGTTCAACCTATCCTATCCTATGAGATCAGATATCTCTCTATATCTGTGGTGTCAGAATCCTAGACGTTATATCGAAGTATCGTACTGAGAAGTACCGAGATGTACCAAGAAGTACCGAGATGTCCGAGAAGTGTATAATTAACCGCTATCCTGACCGGTACATGTTCTGAGCATCACTATAGTGTATTTCAATTACATTATATGGTGGCCAGATTGTGTGATCGTTACAATATTAAAGTATATGAGCCACGGTATAAAATGTTGTTGAACTAACGTACTTTCGTAGAATCAGTACTAGTGCATGATAATGTTAGACAAATTCAGTATGGAAAATTTAAATTCAGTATTATTTTTAGTCTGATGAATTAATCTATCCCATCCATTTTTTGTGAGCCTTTAATTTATTGGAGACCATGTGAAGTGGATAGCAGATCCAATGACAAGCGATATATATTTCTGTATAATATTCGAAATGTACATTGCAAGATTTCAATCCGTAATAATAATATCCATACCGTTTATTTATGCTCATTATGTATTTGTTGTGTCATTGCCCTTCTCGCCCTTTTTGTACAAGTGCATTCCAACAGACTTTAAAGTTCTTGTTTTATTTCCAAATTTCGAAGATGTAAGCATGGTAATGAAGATCGAATACCCTATCTCATTAACCCTATCTGGCCTGGTGGGGGGAGGGGGCCGAAATGGCCACACTACCAAACTTTCTGCACTATCTCCAGAACGACAAAAAATGGAGAGCTGAAACTTCTTGACTTTATAGCTTATCATATTGGGGTCATCTTGCGCCTGTTTACATAACCCCCACGACCAGAGAATCATGGTACCAGAAAAGTGATGTTTTTATCATATTTCTTCAAAATTTCTGCTTTTCCGCGATGAAAAGTGGGCAAAAACTATTTTATTTCACATCACATTAATATTTACTAATTTATCATCTAGTTTTTGCGGAGAAATTGCATAAATAAAAACATTAGGAAAATGCGATCGAAAAATCTCCCCAAAAATGCCGTTTTTGAAAATGACGTTACCGTGACGTCATCAAGGCGGCCATCTTGGATATTTTTACATTTTCTGGTAGAGCCTGACCCAAGGGTATAGTGTGGTAAGTTTCAGTCCCCTAACTTAAGGGATAAGAAAAATAATTCGGGGGGGGGGGGGGGGGGGCATTTTGGCTCCCCCCGGCCAAGACAGGTCCCTAAAAGCCCAGGCCAGATAGGGTTAATGTGCATTGATGTGTATGAATCCATATTCATAATTTCTTTATCCATTATTCGAGCAACGACTGTACATTTATATGCATGTATATATAGGTATCATTATTTTCTGTCACGTTCCTTTATATCTTTGTAAGTTTAACCTAACAGCTTCTATTCGTGTTTTTATCCGACGTGTCTGCCATTCCATGAAAATGTTTTTGCTGGTCACTGTTTGTGGTATACTGACAAATGTATATTCGCATAAAGCATGCTAATGAAAACCTAATCATTTAAAACTCATACAGAACTGATACAAAAGAGGGAATTTTGATGGTGCACGCAATTG
This sequence comes from Hanleya hanleyi, assembly GCA_036873755.1. Classification (NCBI taxonomy): domain Eukaryota; kingdom Metazoa; phylum Mollusca; class Polyplacophora; order Lepidopleurida; family Hanleyidae; genus Hanleya; species Hanleya hanleyi. The sequence continues at coordinate 43,287 of JAVTVY010012587.1, forward strand.
TTTTAGAACGAATTTCGAAATCCCATTCAGGCCTAATTCTGAGATAATTGTGGTCTTCTTGAATAATACAGCCAAACCTGCTTCAACGACTATCATCGGCTTACGAGACAATATTTCTGTTTCCCTAGAGTGGTCTTTTGAGAGAGTTTTAAGTCGTATTGCTCCTACACTTACACCGATCCGTCATTTACACTGACGCATCACAACAAAAATCAACGAAAACTTTTGCTGATAAAAGGGAACTTGCAACGAGCTGTTAGGTGCCTCATAATGTACCTTTTCAGTCAGATCTTGGATACATGTCTCACCAGAGATACCAATATATAAGAACCATGTTAGTCAGACTGGGAATAAGGTGTTAAAACTAATTATTAGATCATGCTTGTGGAACCAAAATCAATCTCCATTCCAGCCATTCTCCCAGTTGTCAGGGTTTGTAACCTGCTAAACTGTCGGTGTTATATCCTGTGACTGCATTAGGCCGAAAAACGCTTTGCGCGCATTCCCTCATTATCGCTCATTATCACTAAACAGATGAAACATTCATCCAGCATATCATTTTGAAGAATGAAATGTTAAAGGACGAACTATTTGACGAGAGCAAACAGTACACTGTCTTATTTAGGGGTGAAATCCTTAGCCCACTCCGGTTTGTTTAGAAATGGATGATCCTGATTGGTCGAGACATGTGCATAAAAGATGGGCACCGCTTTTTTTTTATCTCGAATACAATCAGAGGGTATATTTGACAGTAGGCGATATATAATCTGATGCCCTGAGACTGCAGTTCAGCTTGATGCGCCCATTCATAACTGCCGTCAGTTCCATTCAATCTCCGGTACGGAGATGATTTGTTTATCCATTCAACTGGGTCATCTAACCGTTCTACTGAGCAAAAATATATGTATTGAGGATGGTAATCTTTGTTGCATGATTTACATTTTTTATGTGTTTTATTACTTTAATTTTTCAATATTTGTTGACATCGTAGAGTATATCACGCAACTTGTGCTGTGCATATTCAGGTCTGTCTATTGAAATAAGTATCACTTAATTTTCTACAATATGTTTTGGTTCGTCATTCCTTTCTGTCATTGTAATTCTGTCATTTCGTCACCGGGCTTGGCCTTCTCCACAGGCGCTTGTTGATTATAATTACAAGCGTCTAGTCCGTCATTCATAATCCAGCCGTCGTCCATTAGAGAATATCCGCGTCCATAATCCAAAGACCTACATTGTATTCCATATTCCATATAACAGTATTAGCACCAAATTCAAAAAGACAATCATAGTATACATAAACATAGGCTTGTTTCCTCCAAGAGAGAAGCGGTCAACAGTTTGCAATGATGCCGGCAAGACACCATGATGTTCCAAAAATATCAAATCCGTATCGCTGATCAGTATTCTTAATCCATAATATTCGTTGTAAAGTCGTCATCTGAAGAATGATGTATCTCAGTCACGCTTTGATTGTGACTGTTCATATGAGTACCATGAGGATCTTGAAGTACATGGGTTCATACGGCCCCTAGCCCCGGGTTAAGCGGAATTAGACACAAGTTACGAAACGCAGCGCCATAGATCTTGCACGCTACGTTCGTATTTTGCTATCAGCATGCGATATGTATCGCCAAATTTGAGAAACTTTGAGTGGAGGCGCTTGGTGGAATAGCCCTGTTTTATAAGTTTCTGCAACAATGTTTTGTGACGTTGATTAAAATCGTCACATTTAACACAGGATCTAGCAAATGCTACTAAGCGAGATATGTATACGCCATATGCAGGTCCCACTGGAATATTACTGTCCAGAAAGGGATAGTTTACGATGTCGAAATTGTAATCATCTCTTTTGTCATAAAGTCGACGAGAGAGAATGCCCGCTTCATTTTTATAGAGATAGAGATCTAAATATGATGTGCCTGTAGGGCTATCTGTAGTTTCCTTCAAATCCAGTGAAGGTGGATATATATCCTTCACTGCGTCATTTATATAGCGATTATCCACAACGAGAAGATCGTCTATATAGCGTTTGGTGAATGAGAAGGAACGGGCTTTGAATGGATCGGTTTTTGAAAGCGCCTGCATATAGTCATATTCATAAGAGAACAGATACAGGTCAGCCAACAGGGGTGCACAATTAGTACCCATTGGAATACCTATATGCTGCTGATATATTGTGTTGCCAAATTATATGCAGATATAATATATTATAAGACTAAGCCGTCAAAAGGAAATGTCGCAGTGGAGCTAGGCTGGTCTAGACTCATTATCCAGTTTAGATAGCGGAAATTATTACCAACCAACTATGGAGCAATCGAAAACCACTGTCAGCATATTAACATTAATATTATTTGTGGATATCGAAACAGCTTATTTTCATTTCTTTCAACTATTTCCTGTACAGTGAGTCAGCCAAAATACGTCCAAAATTACCTTAACAAACCTTTGCTGTCTTATGTATTTATATCCACCCATTGGGCGCATACATCTTTCGCTTGAAGGCGGCACAGTAGTGTGTATGGATAAATAGTGGCGGTGAAAAGTCTATTCAACGATAACATAATTTATATCACGAGAAACCGATTAAATAGTGCGATCATAATATTTCTCATTTTTCCATTCGAAACTTTCATTTTTCTCTAGATATTCTGGCGACTGATTCATGACTGATCGTTGATCCATCGACAATCGCGATTGAAGTGAAAACGATTAACGGGGATGCTCTTTAATGTTACTAGAATGTAGGTAATATTTATATATCCAATTATCTTCGGACTGGCACTTTATTGACCATTCACAGTAACAAGCGCTGGATGAGTCAGTCTCATGAACGTGCAGATATACGCAACATATACTCCAATTTCATAACTGGTTAAGAGGCACAGTGATTAAGAGCGCTTGAATTTATGGCAGGCGACTTGGAGACAAATTCTGATGGCGCTCGCTCGAATCTTTCATGTGACTGATCTATCAAGACAAGTTGCTGTGCTATTCCAGAAAACTGTTACTCAAAAAATAATTTGGATAAAAATATGTTCAATATTAAACAAATTTGCATTAACATTCGTTTGTGTTAGACTAGTAAAAATGCTATTTGAGACACTAGAAAGTATTGTCGAGGATGCAAAATCCATACGATATCTGAAACCAGTGATATCTCCTATCTCTATAAAATGATCTTTTTTGCAAAACAATTGTTCTACATAACTTTTGAATGACATTTTGAAGTGTCATTCGGCTTGACGTATAGAAGTAGTACAAGTATGAACACTGGGATTTCCTGGATTTCAACTTCTTCTTTATTAAACACGACGTTTCGCTAAGTCTGCCCTTAGCATTCTCAACTTGAGAATGCTAAGGGCAGACTTAGCGAAACGTCGTGTTTAATAAAGAAGAAGTTGAAATCCAGGAAATCCCAGTGTTCAATTTTTCTACATTTCATGTTATTTTTCTAATAATCTCTTGAAGCATAACAACACTAATAATAATAGTGGTTCTCTCTGGGTATTCCGGCTTCCTCCACCTGTAAACCTGGCTGTCACCATATGAGGTGACAGGTGACAGCCAGTCAATCGTGAGTGTACCATTACCCCCATAATAACTAGAAAGCGATGTTTTGAGGATGAAAAGCTTTCTTGGAATAATGTACATTATAAACCTTAATAATATTGGGGCCTTTTTTAGCGCCACTAAATACAAGGAATACCATTCACGGGATGTTTCTTTGTTGATAGATTTGCTTGACTTTCTCATTGATAATATCTATATGAAATTTGACATTATATCAACAGCATATAGGTTCCCCAATAGGTTCACTTATGAAAACGACTATATGGAGGCGCTTCCAAAAACCGATCATTCCAAAGGCCGTTCCTTTTCATTCACCAAATGCTATACAGACGATCTTCTCGCTCTGGATAAGGATATATATCTACCTTCACTGGATTTGAAGGAAACTACAGATAGCCCTAACGGCACATCATATTTAGACCCATATCTCTATAACAGTGAGGCGGGTCTTCTCTCTCGTCGATTTTACGACAAACGAGTTAATTACAATTTCGACATCGTACCCTATCCGTTTCAGGACAGCAATAATCCAGTGGGACGTTTATATGGCGTAGACATATCACCTAGTAGCATTTGCTAGATCCTGTGTTAATGGAACGATTTTAATTAACGTCACAAAACATTACAAAAACAGGGCTATAACATCAAGCTCCTTCAGTCAAAATTTATCAATTCAATACGAGCGTAGCGTGCAAGATTTATGGTGTTACTATTCGTAACTTGGGTCTAATTCTGCTGAACTCTGGGCTAGGGGCCGTATGAACCCACGTATTTCAAGATTCTCATTGTGTTCATATAAACAGGCACAATCAAAGCGTGACTGAAGAACATCATTCTCTAGATAACGTCTTTACAACGAAAATCACATGGATTAAGGAAACTGAAGAGCGATATGGATTTGATATGTTTGGAACATTATGATGTCTTGCCGGCATCTTTGAATTGGAGCGATATGTAAGAGGTGGGAAAAATTGACGACGTCTGGCGACTAAAGACCAACCATATGACTCTACAGGAAAGTATTCGTCGACACATTGTAGAAGTTTCGGTCTTCAAGACGACAAGGGCTTGTGCGCGATCTTAGATATTATAACGCAAGTTCGTCTGTTGACTCGGGAGATGATGTCTACAAAACCCGTTCCAGATATATAGATTCCAGTTCGGCTCCGAGATTTCTCGACGACTTAGTATGGATGACAACAGCGATGAATTTCTGATGATATATATATATGGTTTTTACTATATGCATTTTCGTTCCAGCTTACAACATTTCACATAGTTTGTGAACTCTATCGGTAGCCTCTACTCATCATGCCGGTGGTGGTAGGACAGTACGATGAAATAACTGTAATTTGGGAGACGCCAGACATTCTCTTTTATACTGTCCTGGGTCATGATGACCTATCAAATGCTCATAAAGTTATGACAATGAAACTGGCTAACTGTCTCATTTTTTAAACATACACATCAGATTTTGGGATTCACAATGTACAATTCAGTGCAATTAGATAACCATTTTCTATATCAACCCATATAAATTGAAATTATATAACTGTTTCTCACAAATAGCTGGGTTCGCAAATGTTTACAATACCTGACCTAAAGGGTCATGAAATAGAATCTCGGAAATAGCTTTGTCAAAACAAACAGAATTTAAAATCAGAACACATAATAATTTATTAAGTTTGCATGCACACAAACTATATAAAATTGTTGACTGAAAAGTCGAACTTTATTTAATTGTATGGTGGCTAAGAAGTTCCATATTTCACAACCTGTTGACCGCTTCTCTCTTGCAGGAAACTAGCCTATGATTATGCATACTATAGTTGCTGTTTGTTTTTGTTGAATGTGGTGCTAGTGCTGTTATATGGAATATGTCTTTGGTTTATGGACGCGGAAATTCTTCAATGTACGACTGCTGAATATTGAGTGACGGACTGCACTCTTATATTATGAACCCGATCTACTCAGTGAATTCTAGATTCGGCAAAGTACAGGGGATATACCTTTTACTGCAGGGGATATAGCATTTACAAACATTTGTATAGCAAACATATATGCATTTGACAGGAAATATATACAGGATCAGTTCGATCTCCAGGTCAAATATCAGTCCAGACTACTTTTCTCATCAACAGGTTGTTACCGCTTGGGTGCTTCAAATTTGAGCGTAATTTCGGGGGTTAATCATCGGAAATATCCACATAATCATGAAATAGTGTATCTGTTATGAAATATTTACACTCTTCACAGCTCAATCTTGTTCAAAAAATTAGAGGAGTTTCTGTATTTCAAAACCCTCAAGGTGTTCATACGAACAAGCGCAATGAAAATGTAACTGTGATATTCCAGTATTGTAGTTAGCGTGGTCCCTCCCTAGCATCTGGTAGTGCTAATTCATTTGATACACCCGCACATAACAGATACCAGGAAGAGATTTAATCAGGGTCTTGATGTGATATTCCAGTATTGTAGTTCGTGGGGTCCCTCCCTAGCACCTGGTAGTGCTAATTCAGTTGATACACCAGCACATAACTGATACAAGGAAGGGATTTAATCAGGATCTAGATGTGATATTCCAGTCTTGTAGTTAGTGTTATCCCTCTCTAGCATCTGATAGTGCTAATTAATTCATTTGATACACCAGCACATAACAGATACAAGGAAGGGATTTAATCAAGGTCTGGATGTGATATTCCAGTATTGTAGTTAGTGTGGTCCCTCCCTAGCATCTTATAGTGCTAATTCATTTGATACACCAGCACATAACAGATACAAGGAAGGGATTTAATCAGGGTCTAGATGTGATATTCCAGTATTGTAGTTAGTGTGGTCCCTCCCTAGCATCTGATAGTGCTAATTCATTTGATACACCAGCACATAACAGATACCAGGAAGGGATTTACTCGGGGTCTAGATGTGATATTCCAGTATTGTAGTTAGTGTGGTCCCTCCCTAGCATCTGATTGTGCTAATTCATTTGATACACCAGCACATAACAGATACAGGAAGAGATTTAATCAGGTTCTTGATGTGATATTCCAGTATTGTAGTTAGTGTGGTCCCTCCCTAGCATCTGATAGTGCTAATTCATTTGATACACCAGCACATAACAGATACCAGGAAGAGATTTAATCAGGTTCTTGATGTGATATTCCAGTATTGTAGTTCGTGGGGTCCCTCCCTAGCATCTTGTAGTGCTAATTCATTTGATACACCAGCACATAACAGATACCAGGAAGGGATTTACTCAGGGTCTAGATGTGATATTCCAGTATTGTAGTTAGTGTGGTCCCTCCCTAGCATCTGATTGTGCTAATTCATTTGATACACCAGCACATAACAGATACCAGGAAGAGATTTAATCAGGTTCTTGATGTGATATTCCAGTATTGTAGTTCGTGGGGTCCCTCCCTAGCATCTTGTAGTGCTAATTCATTTGATACACCAGCACATAACAGATACCAGGAAGAGATTTAATCAGGTTCTTGATGTGATATTCCAGTATTGTAGTTCGTGGGGTCCCTCCCTAGCATCTTGTAGTGCTAATTCATTTGATACACCAGCACATAACAGATATCAGGAAGAGATTTAATCAAGGTGTTGATGTGATATTCCAGTATTGTAGTTAGTGTGGTCCCTCCCTAGCATCTGATAGTGCTAATTCATTTGATACGCCAACACATAACAGATACCAGGAAGGGATTTAATCAAGGCCTTGATGTGATATTCCAGTTTTGTAGTTAGTGTGGCCCCTTCCAAGCATCTGATAGTGCTAATTCATTTGATACACCAGCACAAGGAAGGGATTTAATCAGGGTCTTGATGTGATATTCCAGTATTGTATTTAGTGTGGTCCCTCCCTAGCATCTGGTAGTGCTAATTCATTTGATACACCAGCACATGACAGATACCAGGAAGGGATTTAATCAAGGTCTTGATGTGATATTCCAGTATTGTAGTTAGTGTGGTCCCTCCCTAGCATCTGATAGTGCTAATTCATTTGATACACCAGCACATGACAGAAACCAGGAAGGGATTTAATCAAGGTCTTGATGTGATATTCCAGTATTGTAGTTAGTGTGGCCCCTTCCAAGCATCTGATAGTGCTAATTCATTTGATACACCAGCACAAGGAAGGGATTTAATCAGGGTCTTGATGTGATATTCCAGTATTGTAGTTAGTGTGGTCCCTCCCTAGCATCTGGTAGTGCTAATTCATTTGATACACCAGCACATAACAGATACTAGGAAGGGATTTAATCAAGGTCTTGATGTGATATTCCAGTATTCTAGTTAATGTGGTCCCTCCCTAGCAGGGGTCCTCCGTGGCCGAGTGGTCTAAGGCGCTTCGCTGGTGACCGCTAGCCTCACACCCCTGAACCGGCACAGGCTCGAACCCAGCTGGTCCATGTGTGAAAGTTTGTAAGTTACTTGCCGAAGGGCGGTGGTTCTCTCCGGGTTCTCCGGTTTCCTCCACCAACCAAACTGACTGTCACTATATGAGTGAAACAAACTTGAGTGTGACATTAAGCCAAATCCTCCCCCTCCCTAGCATCTGATAGTGCTAATTCATTTGATACACCAGCACATAACAGATACCAGGAAGGGATTTAATCAAGGTCTTAATGTGATATTCCAGTATTGTAGTTAGTGTGGTCCCTCCCTAGCATCTGATAGTGCAAATTCATTTGATACACCAGCACATAACAGATACAATGTACCAGGAAGGGATTTAATCAAGGTATTGATGTGGTATTCCAGTATTGTAGTTAGTGTGGTCCCTCCCTAGCATCTGATTGTGCTAATTCATTTGATACACCAGCACATAACAGATACCAGCAAGGGATTTAATCAAGGTCTTGATGTGATATTCCAGTATTGTAGTTAGTGTGGTCCCTCCCTAGCATCTGATAGTGCTAATTCATTTGATATACCAGCACACGACAGATACCAGGAAGGGATTTAATCAGGGTCTAGATGTGATATTTCATTATTGTAGTTAGTGTGGTCCCTTCCTAGCATCTGATAGTGCTAATTCATTTCATACACCAGCACATAACAGATACCAGGAAGGGATTTAATCAGGGTCTAGATGTGATATTTCATTATTGTAGTTAGTGTGGTCCCTCCCTAGCATCTGATAGTGCTAATTCATTTCATACACCAGCACATAACAGATACCAGGAAGGGATTTAATCAGGGTCTAGATGTGATATTTCATTATTGTAGTTAGTGTGGTCCCTCCCTAGCATCTGATAGTGCTAATTCATTTCATACACCAGCACATAACAGATACCAGGAAGGGATTTAATCAGGGTCTAGATGTGATATTTCATTATTGTAGTTAGTGTGGTCCCTCCCTAGCATCTGATAGTGCTAATTCATTTGATACACCAGCACATAACAGATACCAAGAAGGGATTTAATCAAGGTCTTGATGTGATAGCCCAGTATTGTAGTTAGTGTGGTCCCTCCCTAGCATCTGATAGTGCTAATTCATTTGATACACCAGCACATAACAGATACCAAGAAGGGATTTAATCAAGTTGTTGATGTGATAGCCCAGTATTGTAGTTAGTGTGGTCCCTCCCTAGCATGTGATAGTGCTAATTCATTTGATACACCAGCACATAACAGATACCAGGAAGGGATTTAATCAAGGTGTTGATGTGATATCCCAGTATTGTAGTTAGTGTGGTCCCTCCCTAGTATTAGGTAGTGCTAATTCATTTGATACACCAGCACATAACAGATACCAAGAAGGGATTTAATCAAGGTATTGATGTGATAGCCCAGTATTGTAGTTAGTGTGGTCCCTCCCTAGTATTAGATAGTGCTAATTCAGTTGATACACCAGAACATAACAGATACCAGGAAATGATTTAATCAAGGTGTTGATGTGATAGCCCAGTATTGTAGTTAGTGTGGTCCCTCCATAGTATTAGGTAGTGCTAATTCATTTGATACACCAGCACATAACAGATACCAGGAAGGGATTTAATCAAGGTGTTGATGTGATATCCCAGTATTGTAGTTAGTGTGGTCCCTCCCTAGTATTAGGTAGTGCTAATTCATTTGATACACCAGCACATAACAGATACCAAGAAGGGATTTAATCAAGGTGTTGATGTGATAGCCCAGTATTGTAGTTAGTGTGGTGCCTCCCTAGTATTAGGTAGTGCTAATTCATTTGATACACCAGCACATAACAGATACCAAGAAGGGATTTAATCAAGGTGTTGATGTGATAGCCCAGTATTGTAGTTAGGGTGGTCCCTCCCTAGTATTAGGTAGTGCTAATTCATTTGGTACACCAGCACATAACAGATACCAGGAAGGGATTTAATCAAGGTGTTGATGTGATAGCCCAGTATTGTAGTTAGTGTGGTCCCTCCCTAGTATTAGGTAGTGCTAATTCATTTGATACACCAGCACATAACAGATACCAGGAAGGGATTTAATCAAGGTGTTGATGTGATATCCCAGTTTTGTAGTTAGTGTGGTCCCTCCCTAGTATTAGGTAGTGCTAATTCATTTGATACACCAGCACATAACAGATACCAGGTAGGGATTTAATCAAGGTGTTGATGTGATAGCCCAGTATTCATGGTATTATAGTTAGTGTGGTCCCTCCCTAGTATTAGGTAGTGCTAATTCATTTGATACACCAGCACATAACAGATACCAGGAAGGGATTTAATCAAGGTGTTGATGTGATATCCCAGTATTGTAGTTAGTGTGGTCCCTCCCTAGTATTAGGTAGTGCTAATTCATTTGATACACCAGCACATAACAGATACCAGGGAGGGATTTAATCAAGGTGTTGATGTGATATCCCAGTATTATAGTTAGTGTGGTCCCTCCCTAGTATTAGGTAGTGCTAATTCATTTGATACACCAGCACATAACAGATACCAGGTAGGGATTTAATCAAGGTGTTGATGTGATAGCCCAGTATTCATGGTATTATAGTTAGTGTGGTCCCTCCCTAGTATTAGGTAGTGCTA